>BGNK01003013.1:33485-74953 GCA_003297005.1 Symbiodinium sp. clade A Y106 | reverse complement strand
CACCAGTTCTTCCCTAGATGCAGCTGGACAAGGGAAGCGCCCAGAACACACATTCGCTTTCAACAGTCAAGTTGAAACCTGCTGCGTGTATAGTCTTACCAATTGCAGTTGCAACAGTAGGCGTCATCTTGTCAGATGTTGACAAAGCGTGTCTCACATTTTCTTTTGCTGTTCTGTTACAGATCGGACATTACTAACTGTTTCTACTCTCAGACACTGTCGAACACTTTTTCCTTTACACGGCTTGGCATGTCCTGGTTCTGAGTCTGCAACGTCAGGCACGGATTCAGAACTTTGTGCAACTAGGCAGGAATGTGAAACATATTTTTTAACATTCCGCCTCAAACCAAGTCCGTTAGTTTCCGAGAGGTCTTTGCGGTACCTCAGAGCCTTTGAGCGATCCAAACCCGGCAAGGCTGGAAGTTTCAGTTCACAGCTTCCTGGACTTGAAACACTTCACAGCGAAGGAGCACTAACAGCAAACTTGGGCTTTAGCTTCTAGACTCCAAACTCTAAACACTAGAGGTGCTTCTAATGCCTGCTTGAGTCACTTCAGCAACACTGTAAAACGTCCAACGCTCACTTTGAGGTCCTTGTGTGTGGAGAAGCAAGGCGTTTTACTTGTTTTGAGAAGGGGCTTCAAGCTTCCTTCTCAAGTTCTCTCTTGTCAAGTCCCCTTGAAGCCCCCCTGAGACGCCTTCCCTTCTCAAGTCCCCCTTCAAGCCCCCTTGACACTCTGTGCTGAAGAAGCTGACTCGATCTCAAAAATGGAAAAACAACTGTTGCGCACCCTTTTTTGTGTTCTGTTTGGATGTTTTGCAGCTTGACTTGTAGTATATTTTTGAGAAACCAGCATTTCGTTTCAGCCGTTTCATGGACATGTAGCAACTGTAAGTGACAAACGTTTTGCTACGTTGGTTGCATCGATACAGCAACGCAATAAGCAATCTGGTTGTGAGCCTGATTTGTGAACAATGTGGGTCTCTCAGCAACATTCGTTGATAGGGCTCGACGAGCCACTATTTTGGCGGTTACGCGTTCATGATTGGCCATAGCCAATCTTCGTCATTTTAACAGTGCATGGCAACTATCATGACAACCGAGGCACAGACTTGACTTGGTGTTTGTGTTGGGTTTGAAGCTTCGTTGCGGAGCGCAATCATGCAAAACCAGCTGTCCAAATCACTGTATCTCCGGAGACCGCGCTCTTTGATCCCTACCTTGTTGCAGAGTACGATCCATATGGAGGTGGGCATTTGAGCGCACACCAAAATTCAAGGATTTATGGCTTCTGATTGAATTGTCTTCGTGGAAGGACTTGGGTGTTGCGGAGCTGAAGATGTTTGGCTAGCTAGTGCAGCTAGTGTTCACTTGGAACATGTTCTTGTGTTGTCATGAGCGTGTATTTCCACTTCGCTGGTGAGTGGGCGCAAGACCAAAACAAAACATGAAAACACCCCAAAAAAAGATTCGACAACTTCAGTTCTGACCCAGCCTTCAGCCTGGAAGGTGGAGCCGACAAGGCCGAGGCACCGTCTTCTCAGAAAGGGCCTTTAGTAAATGGGTGCCCGAGGACCGTAGTCACAGTGACTGCTTGAGAGATGGCATGTTCATCTTGGCTGCCTTCTGATGTTTCAGGCCTCGGTCAGGTGGGGGTGTCGTTTTCGCGTTGACTGCCAAGCCTACAATGCCTGTGGTGCCATCCTTGTCTTGCTGCTGCGGGTGTTGCTGCCGCTCTTTCGGCTGAAACTGGGGGTTGGGCGGTGTTGGGGCTTGGGGGTGCTAGCTAGCAAGACTTATCTTTGGCAGGAGGAGTGCATCGAGATTCCGGATGAGGAAGACGAGGGCGAGTATGGAGAAGACCAGCCAGACGAGTCGGCAGAGGCAGATTTGGGAAACAAGGTTGAGGCACCGGTGAGCAAGTTTCAGGGTTCCCTGTGGAAAGCAATTTCACCCCACCATAGGCTCCATCCCGCAAGGAAGTTCGAAGATGCAGCGGGCATATCACAGGTTATTTTGCGGAGCCCTATCCGACCGCGAAGTAGGGCCACATCCGTCCAGGTAGGTTCAACTCCATGCGTCCGTCACCCTGCTTTGCCCGCCAGCCCACCAGGTAGCTCCCAAAGAATTGGAGGACCCAAGCTCGACATGGCAGGCTGGGGCAGATTCTTGCAAGGGCTTTCAATGGATTTCATTCCAATGGGAGTTCGGACCCAAAGTCCTAAAGTGACCCTAACCGAGATTTTTAGCATCCGGTGCGGTGGATGGGGAGTTAATCAGCTTCGGAAGTCTCAAGCGCCTAAACACACATCATGTGCGCTCAAAACACGACCATGCAGTCGATAAAACAGAATCATGCATGCTTCAAGCCTTGCAGAAGGTCGCCCTAATTCCCCTGCAGGATGCGGCCAAGCCTGACATTCACACCCCAACAACAACCCAAGAGCTCGGAGGACTCATGGTTTCATTTCAAACCTTTCTCACAGCGCAAGGTGGAGGAGGATACTCTTCCTCTTCAACCAGACGGCTTCGACGAACCGAGGCGGATTTGTGGGTGTGGGTGTCTCCGCGTTTGCCTGCATCTTCCAGAACGTGTGCTCGCTGCTCGCAATTCTTGCAGTTGCCCGTACACATGGCTGAATAGAAAATTAGACAGATATAAATGCATACACAACTGTATATATATAATATTTATAGATATATACACAAAAATAGATTTAGATATAGTTAGATTGTAAGTTGGGTCAGGTTAGATTTGGTTAGGTTGGGTTGGTAGTTGGTTGGTTAGTTAGTTAGTTAGCTAGTTCGGTAGGTAGGTAGGTAGGTAGTTAGTTAGTTGGTGCGTGTGGGCATGTCTCGGTAGGCGTTGAGACGACCCGTCTCTGGATTTCTGGGCAAACAAGGAGCAGCAGTACTACAAGCAGCCATTCAGCTATCCGCAAAAATTAACCGCTTCCCTTAAAGTCTTCGAGCCGGGCAGGCTGCAAGCCGGAGGCTAACAGCTAACATTCCCGCTTAGTCTCTTGTGCGCCCTTGCAACAGTCGTTTATGAAGGCAGCTGCTCGAGGAGGACACTTTGCCGGAGGAGGCAGGCGTGCTTCCTTGTGTGGGTGTAGATTTTGTATGAGAGGGCTGGCACGTTTCCACACGGGGCATCGTGTGTGCAGCCTTTATAAATCCCGTAGTGTTCTGTTCTGCTATCGCGGTGCTTAAAGTACTGGTGTTAGGTCGAAAGGGAAGCTCACGGCACGTCGAACTCGCTTCTTGTGTCACGGAACTTACAGTCTCAGTTTTCATGATGCATCGCCCAGGCAGTGACTCTCGAAGTTTACGAAGAGGCAGAGGCAGGCGAGCAGGGTCAGGGTGCCGCCTCGACCTCTTTCAGGGTAAAGTTTCCCAGCAGCGGAAGTCATTCTAGTTCCACACGTGGCTCTTTGCAAGACTTTGCAATGCTGGCTGACTCATGAATTGGACCTTTCACACTCATGCCCACCTTTTGCTGGTTGTAGCTAGGCACAGAGTAAACCGTACAGCAAGTGCTGGCAAATTGTGATAGGGAAAGGACATGCTGGCAAATTGTAAAAGAGGTGTGTGCGGATGTCCTATTTTAATGTTGCCTTTGTTGACAGAGCATGACAGGCCGCCAGCTTCAAACTTCAAACACTCCTTCTCTGTCTCTGTCATGCCCCTCCTGACCGCACAACCTAAAGGAATTGATGGAAGAGGCTGCCGAAGTGGGGGAGGCCGGGCGCCGGGCTATTCGCGTTGTGAAATCCCGTGTGCTGAAGTTGCATTGCAAACATTTGCAAACAAAAGCATAAGAAAAGCAACGTTGCCTGCCCGTGCTGCTTGCAGGGATGTGCACGGATGTGACTTTATCGTTTGCAAACTTCCGAAGCGAGGCGCCTATTGAAACCTCAAGCTTCCGGCAGAGAACAAACTCTGGATTCGTTTCCACTACACTGGTCCGATACTGACACCGGGAAGCCACTGAAACGGTGAGGCGAGCCGTGAAGCCTTAGCTCTGAAGCTGATGCTTAAACATCTGCAACTTCGGAGCTTGACAGGCTGCAGACGGGCTCGTCTATGAAGAGGCGGCGTGAAAGTCTGCCGTGAACCTTGAGTTTTTGCAGCCTGATTTCTCTCTGCCGGGTCTTGGGCTCCATGCAGGCAGGCGAGGAGCCACAGGAGGAGGCCGAGGCCTCTCGGCCTCGCGGGGATGCGTGGCTCCGTGCCTTACTTGCGAACTTCCAAGCCAGGAGGAAGCACTCGTCCAGTATGGCGATGCTGATGTCGACGAGGCGTGGGCTTGGATGGGCTTTTTGTGTATGCACGCTGAGATCCAACTTCAAATCTATGAGTGTCCCTGCAGGCAGGGGGACTGCTTGCCGAGACGGCCGAGGAGGATCTCCAGGTCCAGGTCTGCAGAATTTCTTTAGTCCGTTTTGTGGGCAGCACGGTTAGGGTAGGCTACTGCAGTGGACCACCAGTCCTTCACAGGGCCCAAAAAGCCGCGCTTGAGGCGGAAGCCGAGGAGCCCTCGGAGCCCTTTGGGGAGGCCGCACATGGCCGCACTTTGGGGCCGCACCATAAGCGTCTTTTGGGACCCGTCCCCATCCGGACAACATGACGAGGCGGAGGAGCCTCAGCCTCCTGGCGAGGGCGGGGAGGTTGGAGAGCTGTGTGTTACCTGTGCTGGGAAACGGACCGTTACAACGCCATGATAGCATCTTGACACAGAAATCCTATCCGGACTAAACAGCTCGTCAGCACATGTTCAAGGCCTTCGACATAACAGGCTGGTGACCGGAGTGATTCATTGAACCGATGAGCCAGAAAGCGGAGTCTTCAATCGCTTCCATGCATTTTCCACGTGCGACTTTATTGAACGACGTTGCTGACATAAGGACGATCGCTTTAGTCCGTTAGTGTTGGTGTTCTGTCTGTTGTTGATGATCGCGAAATGTTCGATCGTGGATGCTTGTGGTGGCGATGACAACTGCAATGATGCGCGCCGCGATGAGCATGACCATGATGATGATGGTGATGATGAGGAGGAGATGACGATGATGACGATGATGATGATGATCATGATGATGACCATGATGACCATGATGACCATGATTATGACGCTGATGCGGCTGATGCTGTTGATACTGGTGATGCAGGTGATGGTGGTGGTGATGGTGATGATGTAGTTGTCGTGGTGAGCAGAAGTACGGCAATGAACAGGAGAACAGGCTAAAGGCTGGTAGCATAAATAGCAAGAGTAAGATGACACACAGACACACACATCTGCGGATAATGCGACTGATGACGATGATGATGATGATGATAATGATGATCACGATATTGATGTAGTGTGTGTGTGTGTTTGTAGATAATATGAATGTCTATCAAAGCCGTGGCGCTGTTCTTGATAAGTACGGTGCTCGGCCGCCGCGCAGCTGTGGTGCGCTCAAGCCAAGCAGCCCACAGGACTCCCTTCGGCGAGGAAGTGTAGAAAGGGGGAGCCCCCTCGGATTTAGGACCTCCGAAAACTTAGCGATGCCTTCCAAGAAGGCCCGCCCAATCTTTGGTGAAGATCCGCATGTCATTTACGCGCGTGCGGATGGTCTGGGGTGTCGTTGTGAGTCTAGAGTTCCGTGCGGTCTCTGAGCCAGCTTTGGGTTGATTTCAGAAACAGCCCAACTCGGAGCCTTCGCCTTCCGTGCAGTCGTGGGGAGACATTCTGACCACGCTCCTGACTGGGCTTGAGGCAAAATTGGACCCTCCCTGAACACCTTCAAGCCGAGAACGGCGCCCCAAATGAAATTCCACTGTCAGATGGTCAGCGGCCTCGGCCTCGCTGGCGCAATCGGAGGCCGGACGGGGCACAGGGCCACAGCCATGTATTATCGGTGCTGGTGGTGCCGGCAGTGGTCATGCTACATGCAAATAGCAGAGAGCTCGCAGCAAAATGGGCGATGTGCAGCAGTACCAGGTAAAGGAGTAGCACTGCGAGGTGCAGCCTTCCTCGGGCCTAGCGCGGCGCCAAGCAGCGCCCCAACCACTTCGCTCCGGCGGGGGAATCAGGCCAGGACATTTGCTGGTCTGGAGGTCTACTCCTTCATTACAAATCTTGCTGCGACACAGCTTCGTACAGTAGAATGTGTGAGATCGATACGGTTGGGAAGAGCATATCGTACGGAAAGTTGGGTTAAGCGTAGGTGACGTTGCACGGCAGCGACGGAGCCTAACATCAGGATGGCCATGGATGTATAGAGCCGGAATCCTACATCCAAAATGACAAGCTTTAGAGTGGAAGTCCAAAGCCAAGGGCCAGTAAGCCTCAGTTCGCCTGCTTTGAGTTCAGGGTAAGCTGTGGCTCAGGCACAGATCGGGCTTAGCTCCGCTTGCCAACTACAGCATGGATGTAGTCATTGTGAGCCATGCACCGAACTATCCCGTGACCAGGTAGACTGTAAATTCGTTCGGTAAGTGTCAGACTCTTGCCATGCAGGATTTCTTGCGCAAGAACGAGCTGGTCATTGAATCATTTGTGTAGTTGGAAGCACCGCCGAACTTGAATGGTGGATGAGGCATCTTAAACATGCACTCTGGCCACTGCAGTCCAGACCCGAATCCGTAAAGCAGACGAGCACGCTGCAGTCCAAACTCTTCCGCAAAGCTCGGCACTTTGCTGCCCAGTCCGCGCAGCCCAGCAGCGCGGCACCCACCGCAGCCGCCGGCTGCGTCGTGGCGGCCGGAGCCGTCCTTGCTAGCCAGGTACCGACGCGGATGTGACTGCTCAGGGGTGTAGTGGAATTGTTCAGGGACTTGGGTTGAGGATGAGGCCTTGTGACTTGTGGTATGGAGGGTCGCAGCTCCAATCCGACTGAGTCGGGTAAGGCTAAGTGGGCAGAGCCCGAAAGGGCAGTATTAAGAGTTGCTTGCGCCCAAGAAGTCCCATGAGAAGTGGTCACGGATGTTGCTGCAGGTGAGAAAAGCGCAGGCGCTGCAGGGTGGGGTGTGTGTGTGCTTTTGTGCTTCCAGGACGGTTGTGTTGTATTGTAGCCAGGATCAGGTTTGAGGCTGCGGCGAGTGGCTAGGACCAGGGCCCAGGGTAATCCTGCGTCTTCTGCAGGATGCATGCGTTGGGGAAGGTTGCGGCACGGCATCATCCAGCGAGTCATGGCCCGAGGCCACATCCTCCAAGTTCACCACAGCGCTCCGGGCCTTCGAGCAGGCACATCCAAGAAGCCCCAAGAAGGTCCCTTCAGACCTACGCGAAGGAGCTTAGGAGTCAGGAGCTCAAGGCAGCAAGGAGGAAGGAGGGCCCAAGCCTCGCGTCGATAAGGCCCCACTGTTCTAGGATATCTTAATGTTCTCGGAAAGAGTTGGACATGGGTGGCATGTCAATGTGGATGGATTGAACAGCAGTTGGGGGTTGGGGCCTGCAATTGAAGGTAACTTAGAATCCAGGGTTCCTTCAACTTCTGGAGCTTCTTGAGCTCGAGGACAGGAGAGTTTTCAAGCCTAACGTCAACCTGCAGTAGTGGTCCAGCGGTCACGCTTCACACAGTGCATCAGAAAGACTTCACAGAGTGCATCAGAAAGACTGCACGGCCAATGATTACAGGAGCAAAAGCATGCATTTTTGCAGGGTCTTCCTGTCATCCTGGTGACATCTCGAGCTCACGAACCACAACCCTCCGCGAGGTTAAGACAAAAAACCTATCCCCAGCAAACTCGTAGTGACAACTTTAACCATGCTTTTCGACTGAGCACCTTGGAAAGGAGCTTGGCGTGCAGCCTCCAGTCGGATACTGGGATCCGTTTCTCGGCTGGGGTTCAAGCACTGCAAAGGCATGTCGGTGGCTTCTTCGAGTTTCTTTGTTTGTGGCTGTGAGCTGGTATGCTTGGATAGGAAAGTTACGGCATGTGGGTGTGC
Source organism: Symbiodinium sp. clade A Y106 (assembly GCA_003297005.1). NCBI lineage: Eukaryota > Dinophyceae > Suessiales > Symbiodiniaceae > Symbiodinium > Symbiodinium sp. clade A. The sequence goes on along the minus strand of BGNK01003013.1, from coordinate 67,020 downwards.
AGTGAGGGCAACTCTGTTTGTATGAGAAGGTGGATGTTCGGCAAAGCCAGAGCCCCAAAACTTTGCCGTCCTCATGTGGTCTTCCTGGACCAAGCATCCCCATGCAAGCGCTGAAGCCACGAAACCTCACATATGTAGAGAAGCTCTGAACCGCAACCCTAAGATCTAATCCTCTGAATGACGCCGGTAAACCTCGGGCCCGCTTGCGCAGAGCCTGCGAAGCCCTGGAGCCATGTACTGAAGCCTCATGCTCCCAAACAAGGCTTGGTCTCTCTCGTGACGGCGATGTGGAGGCGTTCATGCGCAGGCCGCTCCTTCTCGGGTTCCATCGGAGCTTTCTTACATGCGAGGTTTACTCGGGGTACCAATGCACGATACTCGTACCTATTTGGGTATTATCATGGATTATCCTCTTCTAATACTCGTCTACTTACAACTTGCACTTCTTCTTGCTGTCCGTTCTTAGGAGGTCGCCTGACTTTCCGAGTAGACCCGCAACCTCAGGTCCCCAACCAGACCCTGCAAAGCTTTGGGGTGGTTTAGAAATCAGGCTGAAAGCCACGGCTCCTCGAAGCTTGAGGGCATCATAGAAAACGACGACGGCTGCCGCTGCTCCTGCTGCTCCTGCCGCTCCTGCTGTACAACCTGCTCCTACCACTTTCTACCGCCTGCTACTCCTAGCCATTCGTAGTTCCTAGGACCACCGCCAATGATCCCGAGGCGTTCCGTGGAGCTGAAGCACGGTCGCATCGCGATGCTCGCGACCATGGGCCGCTTTGCTCAGGGGACTTTGTTGCCTGTAGGCTGTAGGCTTGTGTTGATACTGAAGTCCAACCCCGAAAGCTTGTAACTTAAGCAGGGAAGGTGTTTGCTCCTCGATCTCCCAGGCTACATCACCCCTGAGATCGCAGGAAAGTTCCCAGGCAGGTCGTTGTGCCTTGCATCCCAGTTCAAGTCATCTGGCAAGCAGCGAAGCCCAGCCCAACGAAAAATAGAAGACCCAAGGTTTTGAAGTTAAGGGTTCCGAAGGTTGGGTCTTGAATTTAGGTTCCACGGTCTGCGGGCTTTGCAGATGCGGTTGTGCGAGGTTCAATTGAGGATCCAGGAACCATCAGGAACCCGATCTTAAGTTTGCCACACTCGGAGGCTTCCTCTCCCCGAGCATGGGCCTGAAGTTCGCAGATGTGCCCAACGGACTTGCAGCGATCTCGAAGGCTGGGAATGACCGGATTCAGATATCTGTAACAGCGGGCCAGCAAACCGCAAAGCAGAAAGTCCTCCAAATCCCGGAGCTTGGCACCAGGTGCCCGCTGGGGGCTGGACCCAGATCCTGCGGCTGAGCTGCATGTGTCTCATGGCCCGGGGTCCTTTTGGCGCTCCTGGCATCAACCAGCAATCCTTTGCTGGTACCGCCTCGGAATCGAGCGGCCAAGGCTCTACATGGGATGGTGCGAGGTCTCTCGTGGAGCAGGCTCGCTGCAGCCAAGACCAGCCAAAGCGCGAGTGGGGTAGGATTGCCTTCCAGGCGCTTGTAACTTGGAACGGACAGCCCCGTGACTGTCGGTTTCTCTCAATATTCTTTGATTCCTCTGATCAGGTGTTGCATTGTGCAGCTGGCAGAGAATCTCAAACCAGATGCTTCAGAAAATGTAACCAGTTTCTGGTGGGCCCACGAACAGGATATGTCTAAACGCAGAAGCCAGAAAATCCACTCTCAAGACCGTGTCGCTTTCGCTAGAGGCTCCGACATCGCTAGCGGCCGCCCCGGCGATTTCGGTTGGTATGTCGGGGCCTTGAACTGATTTGCCACGGCCTACTCCCAGAGACTGAGGCTGAAGTCCTAGGTTCTGGCATGTTTCGTCGGTCTGAGGTGCTCACTAGTGCCGATCCGGAGGACAGCTTGCTTGGTTTGGTAGTCGTGGGAGTGCTGGGTTATTAATGTTTGAACTGCATTCACGAGGTTCCGGCTGCCTATGTCTGCAGCGGATTGCTTCAGAGTGCCAGGGACTTCATCGCTTGGGTCTTCGCGGGACTGATTGCAAGACATTTCACAAGATCTAATGGGCATGGATGTCACATCTCCTGAGGTCGAGTTGACAACAAAAGCTCGATTCCCTGGTCCCACCATCGAAGCCAAAACTCACCAGGTCGCGGTCGCGGCCCTGTGGCCCTGTGGCCTGTCATCCCCAAGTCTGTCTGCCGTTCCCGAAGGAGAAAAAGAAAAAGCTTAATGCAGAGTTGGCGAACGGTCGCCTCGCGATGATGGCCATTATCGGCATGCTCCTGGTCAAGGGCAGCAATCCTTTCGTTGATTTCTAGAAGCAGGTTTTGTTCTCGTCTGTGTTCTGGTTCTTGTATGTCCTTGTCATTATGACAGTTCGTGTTACAAATCTTGGGCACTTACTCTTGGCATTTTCTGTTGCAGCTCTAAAACCTCGTCTTTCTTTCTGCTTGCCCTGCGCACATCACCTCCAAGGTTCTATCAGGACGGCCTCACAGGCTCCGCCTGGGGTGTCTCGGCTGAACCCTAAACCCAAGGCAAATGCTTCCCTGAGCTCTAAGCTACTCAGTGGCCTAGTTTCCGACACGTCCTTCATATGATATTGTTATTTCTTAGCTATTCAACTCGGCGATCGCAATGCTGCGTGCCTACGCAGTGAGGTTTGTTGCGAATCGAAATTCGTTTTGCCTACGTCGCTAAGCTCGTTTCTCGTTCGCTCCCTGCAAGGTAGCTGGGTAAGGGTAATTTTCAGCTAGCCAGCTATCTAGCCCTGAGTTAGCTTGTCGGATTCGTGGTTGGGTAATTAAGCCCGGGTTTGCAAATTAGCTGAGTTACTTCTTGGCTTGTTGGTTGTTTGTTTGTTTGGTTGTTTGGTTGGTCGGTTGGTCGTTGTGTTGTTTGGTAAGTTTAGTTTGGTTCAGTTAGGTCGTTAGGTGAGCTACTTAGTTGTTGAGCGCGACTTGGCCAATTCGCCAGGTCATGTGACTATTGCAAGTAAGCAAGCACACCAGTCAGCCAGCAAGTTGGGGAGCTAGTCAGTTAGTTTTTTCTGGTTCGCCGTGTTGTCGTGTATGCCAAGGCGACTGGGCCAACTTCACGGAGTCACCACTGCGGGCCGCTTCCCAAGACTCCCTGAGCAACCTTGCACATGGCAACAGCACTGGCGACTACAATGAGCAGGTAGGATCGTGACAATGAGGCCTGCATCTTGCATTGTGAATGCTTAGCTGCTTAGCGCTTGGATCATGGGGAGCTTTGGAACTGTTTCTGAAAAGGGAAACGCTATCGAAGGTGCGTTTCTTCAGGTCCTTGGGAACATGGGACTGAGCAGGAAGTGTGTGACGCGATCCTAGATTCTCATGACATAGCATAAGCCCAACGTCCCCAAAACTGATTCAATCGGATGGACTTGGCTTACATGGGGTCAGTGAACTCAACGACCGGATCCATAGCTCTCCTTGTAGATCAAAGAAGACCATGTGCTCCATCGGAGTCTCGGGCATAAGTTAGGTCTGGCTTCTCGAAGCCCAGCAACAGCCCGAGCACATCTGAACCCCAAACCCTCGGTCCCGAGGCATTCGAGCAGGCGGGCTGCACTTTTTCTAGCTCCGAGGTATATTTCAACGCAGTGCTCGATCTGGTTGCTGGCAGTTGTAGCTTGTGGCGTGAGTGGGCCCTGCCCTGCAGTTCCACCACCAGTCGTAATAGTCGTAGTGGTAGCAGTCGTAGTAGTGTGTTGCTGTTGCTGTTGCTGTTGCTGCTGCTGTTGTCGTTGTCGGTGGTGGTGGTGATGGTGGTGGTGGTGGTGGTGATTGCTTTTGGCGAGTGAGGATACTATCTTTGTTGTACTTGAGTCGTCCCTACCCCAGAACCGTATCCACAGGATGCACTAACTTGATAAGTGGAGCTGGAAGCCCACCCACCACACCCTTCCATATGCTTTTGAGAAGCCCTTACTCAAACTCGCTCGCATGTAAATTTTTTCTGCGCACCAGGAGCTTGGTGTGCAGGCTCCGGTAGGGTTTTGGGACCCGCTACTTGGCAGAGGTCTTGGGCGTGGGACCTTCCATGGAATTGCGCGGTTTCCGTTCCAGGTTGTTCATGATGCACGGCCAGGTACCGTGCTCCTTGACAGACGGGAAAGGTTGGGTGTTCGCACGCTATGGTCCATGGTCTTTAAATACAATGATGTTGCAAGCAGGGTGCGAGACGATAGTGTCTTCTTCTAACTCGTTCAGGCTGCCAGTATGAGAATCGGTGGGGTATGCGCACTCGAAACCAGCTGATTAGCACCGAGGGAACGAAACCAGCCATTCAAAGCACTGTGTCAAGCAAAGCGAACAGTTCTCTTTTCAACAAGGTGTAATTTCCAGGGGTTAACTGACCAGCTGTGGCTCTACTTAGCACGTGGAGTGACGTCCGGCGTCACACGGTTTGGATGTCGGCGTAAGAAACGATGAATAATCATAATTCCAGAGGGGCAGCTTGTTTGCGCTCTGTGATCACGGTTCCTTGGATGCCTTACTTACAAGGAGTAGTTTGATTCGTATCTTCGGAGAGGAGCCTGCCACAAGGTCTGGGTTTTGAGTATTGTGCTTTTCGGGTGTTATATTGAGTTATGCCATGCACGCGTGCATAAGCACATGCTAGTTCACATAGGTGTAAAACCGTTATCCTGTGCGCAGAGACATATGCCTATACTGCCACAATACAAAGTACACAGCACGCACACGCACGCACGCACGCACGCACGCACGCACGCACACACACACACACACCGCCACTTCCAGTCGAGATGGACTAGTAGATTAAAGTAGCTACTTCATTCATCGTTCCAGCTCATTCCAGAACGTTAACACCCGATACGACATGGGTGCAGAGCTGACTTGCCGTGTTCTGATTCCCTTATGTTCTTAATCGGTGAAGGCCTGTGTGTCAGAATTCAGTTTAGTCATTACTGTAGCATCTCAGTATAGCAGCCACATTGTACCGTTTACATGCTTTTTTCCTTGCATACCCATGTTTCAGTGTTTCAGTTTATTTCGCATATCGGCGCGCGACATGAAGCGATCAAGCTAATCCAAGACGGTCAACGCTACCCGTACATGGCACCAGTGACTCAACTTCGCACGTCGACTATCACGGAGGTAGAACGCACAGAGTAAGGAAAACAGGTCCCATCGCCGAGCGCACCAATGCGCGCCGCTCTTTCGCTTCTTCCTGGATAGCTTCACAACAGGTTGAGATGCCGCAGCCGTTTGAAGGACAATAAGTTACAGACTTTGGTCTTCTTCATACATGGACAATGGACGAGCTACACTGAGGAGCCGATCCAGAACGCCCAGAAGGCGATCTACTACACGACATTCGGGCCCCCGTACAGCTCTTCTGGAATTTCGGGCACTGGCCAATGGTCTTCTAGTGTTCCCAGTTATTTTGTCGGACCGAGACGCCCTCTACCCTAGTGGAGGAGATCTTGCATCAGCTCGGAGCATTACGATACGGGGACATAGCGAGGGGGCTCCTGACCCAAATTCGACATCACGAAAATCGGTTGGCACGAAACATCAGGCGAGCACGCTGTAATACGGCACCAGTCGGCGGGCGCTCAACACTGACTTCGGGCACATGGCGTACAACGTCAATCAGAGCCAGGACAGTGGCCCCTTCCGCTATGTCCCGCGAGATCCACCATACAGCGCGAGGCATGCCAGAATTTATGGAAGTCGCTAACGGGTCACCATTGTTTTGCAATACACCTCGCTGGGCACTACAACCCCTGTTCGCGGCGGCTGCCGACACGCCTCTCGGTGATGATAACAGTAGTAGCACCCCCAGTAGATTGTCGGGATGGTGGAGATCTGGTCGCCAACAAGATAGCACAACAACTATTCAGACACGTAGGACGTAGGCCCCATTGACCCACATCGAGTTCGACACCATGTACAGGATCACTACACGTTGTCCCACCACGTCGTGACGCAATTCATGCAACAGCCCAGCCCGCTTCTCTTTTTTTGGTTGGACTACTGCAGCTCCTGAATGGCTTGTACAGAGGTCATTGACGGCAATGGAGGCTCCACTCAACTTCAAAGCAAACATATCAGACCCGTTCTCCACCAGATCTCTACACCACACCGAACGTGGACAGACAACATTCGCGACATCCTGAACTTGTCGTTGGGAATCTACATCTCAATGATGCGCGAAGTTCGCAACCGGTTACCACACAGCGTATTTTCCACATTGTCGTGCATTCGAATACAATGGTTTCTACAACTCACACGGAGCAAAACGGACACCACTACCGTCACGAGAGGTCTTCGAGATCTACTTCGCGCATGTGAGGTTCCCACGGAATATCCACTTGCCTATCACCTACACGATGACGCGGTCTACCTGAAGATATCGCACATCCGGCGTGGTACTTTGGATCCCCTACACACAACGTCGTGGAACGGGACATATCCAGGCACAGCAAATTCAACCAGCTCCAGTCTGGGACACAGGCATTCTTCACCAACATTTCGGGTTTGTCACAGCGCTCGTAGTCATCAGTCGGGAGAATCCCACTTGCACGCTATGGAACAGGCGTTGAACTCGAAGTTCCATCCACAGCTCAACGCACCCTTCGTGTACACTCTCATCAAGAACCTGGGTCACCGACTACGTCGCCTTCACACACAGCGTTACATTCTCACACAAATCGTTAACTGCGTGGGCAGCAATGGCGAGCTCAAATTCTTTGCACAACGGTTTTTTTCGTCGGTCAAACGTGCCTATATCCTATATTTAGCTGATGCTTCGGTTCTTGATCTATATCGACGAACCCCACAAAACCCGAGCACTTGCATGCCTAAACCTCATTTTGAGATCGCGGAATGGTGAATTCCACCACAACAACGGAAGTTGCCACTACCTCAACTTGCGCACGAATTTCTCATTCGTGCGCAGCAATGGTTCCATGGCTACGTGCGGGTCCACAAGACATGGTTCCCTGCTTTTCATTTCCCCCGGATGCACATCATGAAAGACGAGCTGAGATCTTGGGCAAGGCCCTCTACAATTATCATGATTAGCTTCGACAATGGGACCCCGACTCCCCATTCACGTGCCCCTGTCAACTCCTACCAGAGGAATGATCGCCTGATGGACACACTGCTTGACCAGCAGATACCCACTTACAGAGAGAATACCGGAGATGGACGATGGATCACCAAGAATCAATTCCGACAGCGAGCCGTGTGGGAGGCGACTTTCCACGAAATGGTGAACGACAGCCTCCTCAATCTCCGTATTTCTGCTCTTCCCGGTACCTCGACAACAGATGCTTGCTGCATATATGGTCCGGTGACGTACCTGCAGACCGCAACTACAGGTTCATGACCCTAGCTGGTTCGACGCTATATTCCTTCATTTTTACTTTCATGATCTACCGCTGGAGCTGGAGAACGTGCCCGGGATGGACGTATTGGACACCACCGCGGTTACAGCGCACGTGCGCGCTTTTTTCGTGCACAGACAAGTGTGTTGCAAATGCAAGGAGTTCGTGGTCACGCTTCCGCTTGCAGTGAGAGTTTGACTGTGCGGGCAAATAGCCGTGTGTTGCAAGGAACTATTTCGCTTAGCATCGTAGGGCAGATATGTGATCATGTGACTTCACGCGAATTGAATGTGTGCTGCAGATGCAAGCTTGCAAGAGCCCGTGGTCACAGTTCCGCTTGCAATGATTGTCTTTGCCGTGTCGCAGTGCATTGGTTTAGCAGAAGAGAGATATCCGGCGCCGTTGTTTGTGATGTGGGCGGGTGATGTCCCACACACATGTGTGTTGCAGAACTGAGGTAACTAAGATAATCAAGGGAGCCTGTGAGGACAGTTCGGCGTGTGGTGCTTGTGTGTGATCGACTGCAAACACATGTGTATGTAGAAGCACGGAGTTCGTGGTCACGTTTCTGCTTACGGGTGCTTGTTGGCCTGCAGAGGAGCAAGGAAGCCGTGGTCGCGGTTCTGGTAGAGGTGCTTGCATGTTTGGTAACTCACGCGAACGCATCTTGCCGAAACTTGGAGCCCGCCTGGTCACAGTTCCGCTAGCGGAAGCCAGGAATCCGTTGTCGCAGCTCCTTAAGGTGCCTTTGTGCTTGATTGCACACCTGCACATCCACCTGTGTGTTGCAGAAATTCCACCTTGGTGGCAGAAGCAAGGAACCCGGGGTCACAATTCTGTTGTGTGGGTGTCGGCGGACACATTGACATATACATGTCTGTTGTGTTCCGGGTCATTCCCCGCTGCGTATGCAAGGAACCCGTTGTCACCGTCTGTTGTGTGGATGTCGGCAGATACATTTGTATTGCAGAAGGCTGTCTGGGGTCATTCCATTTGATTCTGCACGCATGCAGAAGCAAGGAGTTCGTGGTCGCAGTTCCCACTTGCGGTGCTTGCGTACAGTGTCATGGGTTTCGTGGTGTCTGTGTGTTGTGCAGGCGCGCCCTTGCCAGAGAGAAATTTGTGTTGTGTAGACACGCCCTTGCCAAAGAGAAATCGTTGTCACGACTCCGCTTGCTTTGCATATGGAACCGTTTTTACGTGTTCTCATGAACATGCACGCACGTGTGTGTTACATTAGAATCCAGTTAGAACCCAATAATCAGAGTTCCGCTTGCGGTGGCCGGATCTGCCAGCACACGTATGTGTGTGTGTGTGTGTTGCCGAAGCGAGGAATCCGGAGTCATCGTTAGCGGGTGGGTGGTTGCACGAACACACATGTGTGCTGCTGAATGTAGACTACTAAGATATTTGAGGAAGTCCGTGATGACATGTCGGCTTGCGGTGCTTGTGTATGATCGACTGCACACACATGTGTATGTAGAGGCAAGGAGTCCCTGGTCACAGTTCCGCTTACAGTGCTTGCCAGAGAAGCAAAGAAGCCGTTCATGAGGTGAAACTGCATATGCAACTGCGCAAACACAAGTGTTCTGAGGGAGACAGGACTCTGTGGTCGCGGCTCCTTTGAATCGCTGTCGCGTGTGATTGCACGTGTGCGCAATCACCTGTGTGTTGCAGAACAATTGAGACTGAGGTCATTGTTCCGGCTGTGGTTCTTGTGTGACTTGGGTGTATCTGCCGTAAAAGAGCAAACATGTGTGTGGCTCGCAATTCTGTTGTGTGGGTGTGTCGGCAGATACATGTCTGTAGTGTTATTTTGCAACACAAATGTGTATGCTCGCGGCAGCAACTGGTCGGACGAACCGTTGTAACCTTTGGCCCTTGGGTGCAACACTCCAGCGGTTCATTCTGCAACACACATGTGTATGCTCACAGCAAAAGTTGGTCGGCGAAGCCCTGANGGCAGCAACTGGTCGGACGAACCGTTGTAACCTTTGGCCCTTGGGTGCAACACTCCAGCGGTTCATTCTGCAACACACATGTGTATGCTCACAGCAAAAGTTGGTCGGCGAAGCCCTGACAAGATTTCGACCTGGGTGCAAACCTCTTTTCAGCAACACACATGTGTATGTTCGCAGCAGCCTTGTTCGGTGCAAGCCTTGTAACCCTTGAATGTTGGGTGCAGTCCTGCACTGACACAAACTGCAACACACATGTGTGTGTCTGGTCGGCCAAAGCTTTGTAACCTATGACCCTTGGGTGCAACCCTGAAATCACTTGTTCTGCGACAGTGTGTGTGTGTGTGTGCTCCCAGCCGCGTGTGGTCGGCGAAACCTTTGCAAGCCTTGACCCTCGGTGCAGCTCTGCGTCGAGCTATTGTGCAACGCATATGTGTGTGCCCACAGCCGCAAGTGGTCGGCTAAACCTTTGTAGTAACCGTTGATCCTTGGGAGAACCCCTGAGTTTTATTACTCTTCAGCACACATGTGTGTTCCTGCAGCAGCACCTCGTCGGCCGAACCCTTGTAACATCTGCGCCTGTTTTTTGTACACACATGTGTGTGTGTGCTCGCAGCAGCAACTGGTCCGGGGAACCTGTGTAACCCTTGATCCTTGGCTGCAGCCCTCAAGTGTGACCCAATCTGCAACACACACGTGTGTGTGTGTGCTCACAGCAGCAGTTGGCAGTTGATCGGCGAAGCCCTGGTAAGATTTCGACCCCAGGGTGCAACCCTGTTTGCAGCAACACACGTGTGTATGCTCGCAGCAGCACTTGGTCGGCCAAACCTTTGTAACCCTTGGATGTTGGGTGCAGTCCTGATCTGACATATTCTGCAACACACATGTGTGTGCTCGCAGCAACAACTGGTCGGCGAAACCTTGGTAACCTTGAGCCTTGGGTGCAACCCTGAGTTCGTCTGTTCTGCGATACACGTGTGTATGCTCCCAGCAGCATTTGGTCGGCCAAACCTTTGTCAACCTTGACCCTCGGTGCAGCTCTGCGTTGATTTGTTCTTTAACACACGTGTGTGTGCCCGCAGCAGCAGGTGGTCGGCCAAACCTTTGTAACCGTTGACCCGTGGGTGAGGGTTGCTTTATTGTTCTTCAGCACACATGTTTGCGCTTACAGCAGCACGTGGTCGACCAGACCCTTGGAACATGTCGACCCGTGGGTGCAGCCCTGGTTTGATATTGCTTGCAACACACATGTGTACGCTCGCGTCTAGTGGCCGGGCGAACCCTTGCAACCCTTGATCCTTCGGTGCAATTCTCGTGCAACCCTGATTTCTCTGCAATACACATGTGTATGCTCGCAGCAGCAGCTGGCTGGTCGGCCAAGCCTTCGTAACCCTTGATCCCGGTACAACCCTCAATTGACCTACAGTTGCAATTGATCTGCCAAACTCTCGTATCCCGTGGCCCTTAGATGCAACTTTGAATCGGCAGATTCTGCAACACACGTGTGTATGTTCCCAGCCGCACTTGGTCGGCCAAACGTTTGTAACCCTTGATCCGTGGGTGCAACCGTTGATTGTTCTGTTCTGCAAGACACATGTGCCCTCGCAACGTGTGTCCTCACAGCAGCACCGCTTGTGCAACATTGACTTGTGCTCACTGCAACAACTGGTCGGCCAAACCGTTGTAACCTTTGACCCTTGGTTTGACCGTTGGGCGCAACCCTGAATTCGTCTGTTCTGCAACACGCGTATGCTCCCAGCAGAGTTTGGTCGGCCAAACCTTTGTAAGCGTTGAACCTTGGGTGAAACCCTGAGTCCCTGAGTTTTATTATTCTGCAGCATGCGTATGTATGCCTGCAGCAGCACCTGGTCGACCGGACCTTTGTAACATTTCGACGCTTTGGCTCAGCCCTTATTTGATGTATTTTGCAGCGCGCATGTGTATGCTCGCAGCATCAATTGGTCGGGCGAACCCTTGCAACCCTTGATGATCCTTGGTTGCAACCCTCAAGTGACTCACTCTGCAACACACATGTGTATGCTCGCAGCATCAGTTGGTCGGCGAAGCCCTGATACAATTTCGGCCCCTGCGTGCGTACAATGGTTTGTGCAATACACATGTGTATGCTCGCAGCAGCACTTGGTCGGCCAAATCTTCGTAACCCTTGAATGCTGGGTATCACCCTCAATTGACCTTTGACGCAATGCACATGTGTGTGCTCGCAGTAGCAGTTGATCTGCCAAACCCTCGTAGCCCTTGGCCCTGACGTGCAACTTTGAATTAACAGATTCTGCAACCCTGTGCGTGCTCCCAGCCGCACTTGGTCGGCCACTTGGAGGCAACCCTGTGTTGACTGATTCTACGGCTATTCTTAACTTGCATGCTCTCAGTACTAGTTGGTCGGCCAAACTCTTGAAATCCTGGGGTGTTCTGCAACACACATATGTGTGCTCGCAGCAGCATTTGGTTGAACAATGCTTGCAGCAGCGCTTGGTCGGCCAAACCCTTGTAACCCTTGTTCCTTGGGTGCAGCAGCAACTGATCCGCCAAATCCTTGTTACCCTGCACCCGTAGTTGCAAGCCTGAGCTGATATTTCCTGCAACACACATGTGTATGCTCAAAACAGCAGTTGGTCGGCCAAACCCGCGTCAACAATTGACCCCTTTGTGCAACCTTAAATTGGTTTATTCTGCTACAAACATGTGTATGCTCACAGCAGCACTTGGTCGGCCAAACCTTTAGAGCGCCGAGGCTTGGCGGACGGATCGGGACCACCAGCTCTGGGTCTGGCTCCACCTGTGGAAGGAGTTCCAGCGCCGCCTCACCCCGGAGCTCCTCACTGCCGAGGTCCACCTTGATGACAAAGCTGGGATACCTGAAGGACGGGCAGTGGGCCTTCCTCCGCTGGGAGGCCAACGAGGAGACGGGCGGCCGCCTTGTCCCGGACGCCGAGAAGATCAGGGAGACCGTGGACCACATCTTTTGCCCGACTCGCCCGTTGGCGGCCGAGCTCCGGGGCCAGTCCATCACTTTCCGGTGTTCGGTGGCCAATCGCTCGGGACCCTCGCGCCAGCTGCGCGCGGCCCTGCAGACACTGTGCTCCAATGCCAGTTGTCAGGTTCTGGGAAGGCGATCAAGCCGGAGCGCTTGGCTCGCAGCCCTCTCGCCAACGCTGCGCGATGCCCTGCTGCCCTTCTAGTCCCTAATGCCCCTATCGACCCTAATAATACTATGCGACCTGCAGTGTTTCGAGCTCGCCAGGTGACTCGATCGACCATCCTGAAGGCCAAACTCCTGAACAGATCTAGTGTCTGTTATTCGAATTGCACCATGTTGTGTCTGCTGTGGGCGCATACTCAGTGTCGGCAGGATCTCCTGCCATGCGCCTTGTTCGCCTCTCTCGAGGCTCTGCTCCGGACCAACAAGCCTTTCACGCTTTGGGATCTCTGGCCATTCAAACAGCTGCTTCACCACTGGAGGGCCCCAGGACAGCAGCACGACNCGAGGCTCTGCTCCGGACCAACAAGCCTTTCACGCTTTGGGATCTCTGGCCATTCAAACAGCTGCTTCACCACTGGAGGGCCCCAGGACAGCAGCACGACGCCGCTGAGTTTCTTAAATCCTTCCAGGTGGGGGCCAACATGAACGGCTTGAGCGGTGTTTGGCAAGCGCGCACCCTTGAAGGAGAGGTGCGTTTTCTGGGAGACACCTCTCCCCTGCCTTTGTCGGTGTCTCTTACTGCTGGCGCCACGGTGCAGCAACTTGTGAATGCATGGACTGCTCAAGCTCAGGTCCATGCGCTGTGGCATCCTCCTGAGTGCATAGCTTTGCAGCTTTCTCGCTACGGCCCACATGGTAAACTCCACACACCCTTAAGCCTTGAGGATGACGTGATACAGATCCCCAGCTTCGTTGCTTCGGATGACCACGTATGCCACAACGCATACAAGCTGCAAGCCTCCGCGGTTCACTTGGGAAACACTCCTACGGAGGGCCATTACCGAGCTGCCTTGTTTGATGAGGGCGGTAAACTTTGGTATGCTGACGATGGCAAAGCTGCTACTTTAGCCAATGCCAAGCTCAGGCATGAGATTCAGTCCAACTGTTATGTTCTCTACCTGACTCGGATATGATCTCGCTTGCTCGGTTGTGGCCGCCGGCTGTGCCACAACACACAACACACGTGTTGCCTCACTCACTGCTTCAGCTGACTGACTCTTGTCACAACAACACAGCAAGTGCTTTTGCAGTCCGTAGTTACCGTAGTTTTGCAGTCCGTAGTTTTGGTAGGTTAGTGCTTCGGTCCGTAAATCGGACCGCGCTTGCGGTGTACCACACGAGTACATCTCGGGCCTCGCTAGTGGACAGCTACTCGTCCCNAGTTTTGCAGTCCGTAGTTTTGGTAGGTTAGTGCTTCGGTCCGTAAATCGGACCGCGCTTGCGGTGTACCACACGAGTACATCTCGGGCCTCGCTAGTGGACAGCTACTCGTCCCGCGGCTCAAAGACAAACTAGAAGACAAGTGGCCCGAAAGCATGATTAGCCATGAGTGTTGGAGCTAGGTAAAGTCACGGAGTCGAGTATATAAAGTCTTAGAGGGCAGTGCATAGAGTCAAGTACATAGAGNATTAGCCATGAGTGTTGGAGCTAGGTAAAGTCACGGAGTCGAGTATATAAAGTCTTAGAGGGCAGTGCATAGAGTCAAGTACATAGAGTCATATAGTCTAGTGCGTGGATGCTTAGGCTAGAGTCATAGAGTCAAGTACATAGAGTCATGGAGTCATAGAGTCGAGTGCATAGTTAGCATAGAGTCATAGAGTCAAGTACATAGAGTACTTCAATCTGTGTACTTCTCTGAAGGGCTTCGCACGGAAGCACCCTTCGCGATGCTTTCGGGAAATCATTGGCCACGAGTGTCGGCGCCGTCCCTGTGAAGGGTTGCAAATTTCGCTTCAATGCGCATCAAAAGNCGCACGGAAGCACCCTTCGCGATGCTTTCGGGAAATCATTGGCCACGAGTGTCGGCGCCGTCCCTGTGAAGGGTTGCAAATTTCGCTTCAATGCGCATCAAAAGTAGCAACTTTACCTAGCCTTCGTGCCTTCGACCACGCCAATCCGTGTGGAGGGTTGCAAATTTCGCCTCAATGCGCATCAAAAGTAGCAACTTTACCTCGCGTTCGTGCACTCGACCACGCCAATCCCTGTGAAGGGNTGGAGGGTTGCAAATTTCGCCTCAATGCGCATCAAAAGTAGCAACTTTACCTCGCGTTCGTGCACTCGACCACGCCAATCCCTGTGAAGGGTTGCAAATTTCGCTTCAATGCGCATCAAGAGTAGCAACTTTACCTCGCGTTCGTGCGTTCGACCACGCCAATCCCTGTGAAGGGTTGCAAATTTCGCCTCAATGCGCATCAGAAGTAGCAACTTTACCTAGCGTTCGTGCGTTCGACCACGCCAATCCCTGTGAAGGGTTGCAAATTTCGCCTCAATGCACATCAAAAACTGCAACTTTACCTAGCGTTCGTGCGTTCGACCACGCCAATCCCTGTGAAGGGTTGCAAGTTTCCAATCCCTGTGAAGGGTTGCAAATTCGTGCACTCGACCCGCCAATCCCTGACTTGTAAGGATTGCGAGTGTTTCAAGCCTGATGCTTGCTGAAGCTTTTCGGCCTTGATGTTCAGCAGGGTTGACCCTTGGGCCCTGTTGTGGAGCTTTGTCGGCTGCCCTTCGCGTAGCAGCTCAGATCTCATACTTCTAGCCATCTGCTGCTGGTGCTGCGGCTTCCTTTGCGGTGGCTTGAGTGTTCTGCTGGTTGTGAGCTCCAGCGCTCGTTCCATTGTTTGGTCTGTGCTCAGAGCCGTGTTGCGAGAACTGCAGCCTCTGACTCCTGTGGACGGGCTCGCTCGCTACAGGACCTTGGTACATGAGCGCCGAGCCTGAGAGTGAGGAGATCGTTTCGATTACGGAGCGGATTGGGAATCTCTCCTTGAACATCTCCGTGGTAGTCCACAGCTCTGCCCCTACTGCATCTAGTGGTTCTTCCTCTTCTCAGCCGGCTGCTGCATCTTCTGACATTCAGCCTGCCGTTGTCCCCACCTGGGCTTTGCGCCAGGTGCCTGAGGAACCTCCTCAGGAAGTTCTCTCTTTGTCTCGGCAGCTTAGGTCTTCTGTGAACGGCTTCGGCCCCAACGAGAGGATCCGCCGGGCATTCAGCATTGGACTTGAAGCTGCAGTCCGGGTTCGAGGTGATCGAGGATATTTCAGCGGGCTCCAAGTGGGCGGTCGCAAGATCGTGTACGTGGTGCTCTTCGGCAGTGCCGTCACCGAGCCCTTCATTACCACCGACTTCTCCTATTACAGCCGCATTGTGAGGAACGGTCCCGGTGACACTTGGGATCCTATTTCAGTGTCGCACGGCTTTCCCAGCTTCGCCGAAGCCGAAGCCTTTTGCTTTGGAGCAGGCCTTCGTGGCTTGCCCCACCGCTTGCCCTGATGGCTGTGTTCGCTAGGCCCACCTACTTGGGCCAATGGCGAACTGCAGAGGACCCAGCCGGGTACAGCAGGCTCGGCATCGGGAACCTCCTCCGACAGATGATCGCAGCCAGCTGCATTGACATCGACCAACAAGCAGGGAAGAGTGCGCTGAAGCTCGCGGCCTGCTGCCGACACCGCACGGATGGTCGTAGCGGTCCAAGGCCCAAACAAACCCACGTAGTTTTCCGAAGTGGCTTGCTGCAAGGTCTCCTCGGATATAGCAGTGGGTGGGACGCAAATGACGAATCCTGTGTCCGCGGCCCTCACGATGAAAGCATGAGAAACAATGTTCGCATTCTTGAAGAAGAGTCCCGAGCTTCGGTGGCTGCCTTGGAGACCTTCCTCAACGGCGACGAGTTGATCCTGGAGGGCTACGAACGGTTGGAGGGCTACTACACCGCCGCTTCGGATGGAGGCGAAGCTCCCGAGCCTGTCGAAGCCGCTGCTGCCGCGCCAGCTCAGGACCTTTTAGCACAGTTGTTGAACCACTCAGCGGAGCAAGGCCGCGTGCTCACAGGGTTGCAGGCGAGACTAGCTTCACTCGACTCGGTGAACGAGCGCCTCAGGTTGTTGGAAGCGGCACCTCGAGATCTTCCTGCAGTGGTGGCAGCTGGCGGAAAGGCCCCTTTGGCAGAGGACCTCCCGGCTTGGGCTCCGCGACTCTTTGCAGACGGCGCTCGAGGTTCTTTAGCTCCGGGTCAGGTGCAAAGGCTGATGACTCTGGCGGGCCGAGGCCCCACTCACCTCGGGGACCTTCCCGGGCCAGAGGCCGCAGGGTCATCTTCCATGCAGCTGGGAGCTCGCACCAAGGCCAAGGCGACACCACCCTTAGCATCCCTCACCGTGCCCGAGGATGCAGAGGAGGTCGACGACGAGCCCGAGGCTGCAGAGGTCGGCGGCAAACTGCTGGGTCAATTGTTGAGCCAGCAGACCAAGATCCTTGCTCAGCTGGCGGCGTCGGCTCGAAAGACTACAGATCCGATGCATTTGCTGGGGGCACGACGGTGCCAAACTTCCAGGTGTGCGGGGGATGGCAGCTCGGCAACTTTTGAAGGACCACTCTCCAGAAGAATCCGTTGGCCATCCACAGCAGTGTCAAGGAGCGCTTGGCCCAGGTGCGGCGGCGATCATCCATCTCGGAGGTGGAGCCGCGGGATATATTCCTTCACTTCCAGGACACCGTGCCCCTCGGCAACTACAAGACGCTGACCTACCTGTCCTTTCTCCTGTGCGACATGTGGGAGTCCATCGAGCGCGGCCGGTCCCGAAGAGCTGATGTCGTTGGTGGCATTGGGCCTGGTGTTCTGCGAGCAGGTCGCGCACGAACAAGGCCAGACTCGTCTAGCTTCGTTGCTGACGTGCCGCGAGGACCCTCCCATGCAAGCTGTCCAATCATATCCGGCGTGCTTGTGCTCTACCAGTTTCGAGCGATGCCCAGCATCCCTCCAACGAGCTGTGGCCATGCCCTATTCCTGCCTTTACACCCGCTCCTCGCGCGAGGCTTGCGGGCAGGCGCAAGGCGCGCTGGGTTCTCCGCCTCCACCGCAATACTTGGGTCCGCCTCCTTGTGGCAGCGGGCAACTTTCTTGTGAGTGGCCGGCCTGACAGCCCTACGCTTGCTATGCAGCCCCCCAGCAGGGCTCAAGAGTCGATGATTGCTCAACTTGAGCGGCATGTTGCAGCTTGGGTTCGCCTGGGCACCGGGCCTAGACGCGAACTTGATCGTGCAGTTCAGAAGTTTTCCATTCTCGAGGATCAGCTCAGTTTTCTGCGAGAGCGCAGTCGTGCTTTGTTTTCGCAACTTCAACCTTACAGCAAGGCTCAGACATCCCAAGCTGCAGGGTGTGATTTGCAGGAGCCGATGAGCTCTTGCTCTCCGCCTCGTCCACACACAAGTGGTGAGCGGCTTGACCATGCACCTAGGATGCCTCCGCAGACGGCTAGCCCGCGCATTGACTCGAATCGTCTGGTCTTTGAGGCTGCGCCAGCTTTTGATGCAGGCTCATACATTACCGACCCCCTGCTGAAGAGTGCTTTTCATGACCCCCGGGTGCTGCTCAAGCCTGAGACCTCAACCCAATCCCCGAAAATTCGAGGCGCTTTTCAATCTCCGACTGCACTTTATCGTTGGCACATGCCAGCCTCCTCGGCCAGATCTACATTGCTCCCGATCAGAACTTAGTCATCGGCTCAGATGATTTGAAAGACTTCTATCACGGGTTCATTGTATCCGACATCCATGCTGGTAGAAATCACATTCATGGGGTATTCAAGGGCTCCGACTTTCGTGGTTTCTACGCATACAGACCGGAGCTCGACGATCAACCTGTGGTGGGGTGCTTCAAAAGCTTAGCAATGGGGACGAGCTACGCCGTCGAGACTGCACAACACGCACACAGCGTACTTTTGCAGCGAGCCTCGTGCCTTCGTAGTTCCGATCAGGTAGCATAAAAATTTCCTTCCCGAGAGGTCCTGGTTACGAACTGCTCTGCATTGACGACCACGCGTATTTGCTTTTAGTTCCAAAGGCTGAGGCTTCGCGTGTTCCAGACGTTAATCGAGCTGACCTTGCACTCTTTGCTCGAGCTGCCGATATGTATCGTAAAGCGAAGCTACGAACCTCCACCAAGAAGGCAGTGCGAAACTCGTACCGTGCTACAGTGCTCGGCGGTGAGATTGACGGCAAGGTCGGCGAGATCTCAGCTCCAAAGCTCAGGGTTACAGTGCTTTGTGCGCTGTCCTTTCAGCTGGCTGTGCTTGGTTACGCGACAAAGGAGATCCTGTCCAGCCTAGTCGGTTCTTGGGTTTATGTCATCATGTTCAGGCGTCCTTTCATGAGTCTGATTGGTGAGCTGTATCATGAGATCGCCAACCGTCGAGAGGGAGTTATCTTCGCCTTGTCGGCTGACGCTAGACAGGAGCTCCTTCTTTTGACGTTGTATGCGCCGTGTATGACTACAGACCTTAGGGCACGACCTTTGAACCGAGTCTTCTGCACGGATGCTTCTTCGTATGCTGCTGGAGCCTGTGAGGCGCACTTGTCGCCTGAGGCTTCTCTGGAGCTCCTCAGACATGCCGATCACCAAGGTTTTCATTCCCAGCTTAAACCTCAGATTTCTGCTTATTTGGAACAATTTCACAGCATTGACATCGAGAATGATGCAACCCCTTCCATTCCCCGCGGTCTGAACGAAGGCATCTTGTTCGATATTTGTGAAATATCCCATGGCAGACATGAGCTCAGTGAGGTGCTCCACAGCAGAGGTTTCACAGTACATTCTGGGTTTGATCTTACAGCTGAGCCGAGTGGTGACATCATGTTTCCGTGTACCATGCTGCACCTCATAGGTCTTATTTGCAGAAGGGTCGTTGCGTATGTCCATGTTTCCCCTTCGTGTATACCTGGGAGCTGTGCTACGTCATCCGAGTATGACCCTATGCAACCCAAGGCCTCTGAGATCACAAGCCTTGCGCGGCGGATTGCATTTATCCTGCACTTATGCGCAGTGTACGGACTTGTTGCTTCCTGTGGGCAGCCTCAGGGATCCTTTGTGTTTCAGCTTCCGGTCTTTAAGCGGCTGTATGCGAAGGGGTATCATAGCCTTCATTGGACTGCTTGCCATTTTGGGTCTCCGTTTCGAGGAGCAGCACATTGGTTGGCAAATCGCACGGGGCTGCTCACCTTGTCCTGCTGTTGCAAGTGCTCTCCGGGTTTTTCGCATCTTCAGCTCAGTGGCAGATTCACCTCGGAGTCCGTGCTAAAGTTTGTCCAATCGTGCAGACCGACATGTGACGCAGTTTTCGGACGCAGGCCCGCTGTAGGTGAGGCTTCAAGTCATTTTGCAAGGGCCACGCCACTTCCGTTTTTGTCAAGATTCGCTGATTGCATTGCTGTCTACATTCATGAGCTCCGTCATGCAGAATCCGAACCCAAGCGACCTGCTCACGTACCCCCACGCTGGATCGGTGATCTGGGAGCTGCGCTGCCGTGGAAGGTCATTCTGCAGTATAAGTTCAAGCGATGCAATCACATAAATATCAACGAGGAGTTGTCCTACAGAAGCCTGTTGAAACATGTCGCTAAAACTGCTCCGGGATCTCGTTTCGGGGTGCTCCTGGATAGTCGAGTGGTGATCGGTTGCAACGCCAAGGGTCGTTCGAGTAGTCAGAAGTTCAATTTTTACATGACGACAGCTTTACCTTACATCGCTGGTTGCAATTTGTATCCGAACCTTTTTCCATGTTGGCACTCATGAGAATGCCTCCGATGATCCCTCGAGACTGAAAAGGCTTCGTGAGCGCTGCTCGTCGCAACCTGAGTGGCTTCGCAGGTTTCTGGCAAACGACTTCTTGGCTTTTGACGTCGCCCGCAGAGCCGACAACTGTGCCAAGCCTCTGGACTCCTGGGCCCGGCTTGCCGGGCTTACTTTGGCTTTGCATCTCCTTGATGCCCAGAGCCAGAGTTCGAGATCCTGCTGCACGAGCAGCCGTTAGTTTGGAAGTGGAGGCAGGGCTCACTGTTACGGTGGGCAAAAGGCGACAGACTCTGTTCACAAACTTCGTGCAGTGGATGGAGTCCGAGCTCGACTGCCGTTTCAATCAGCTCAGTGCTTCAGGTCTCCTTTTGGCAGCTGCTTTGACAGGGTTTGGCAAGTTTCTTTTCTACAGTGGGTCTCCTAAGTATGTTTTCTCTGAAAAACCCTAAATGCCGTGTGCGACCGCTTCAAGCATCACAAGCCTGCTTTTGCCGGCGTGTGGTCACTTCTGTCACGCTGGGAAGAAGAAGAGCCCTCTCAGCGAGGGATGGTGCTTCCTGAAGCCCTCTTTCGGGCGGCAGTTGCTTTAAGCCTGGCGTGGTGCTGGCCGCACTTCACTGCTGCATTGCTAATCGGCTTCCATGCCCTCTTGAGGCCTGGTGAGTTCATATACATGCGCAGGCGTGAGCTGATTCTCCCCAGCGATCTGCTGAGTAGCAAGCCCTTTGCTTATATTCGGCTGTTGAACTCAAAGACTCGCCGGTTTGTTCTGCGACAGCATGCAAAGATCACTGATGCTCTTTCGGTCGGTTTTCTTACGGCCATGTTCGCTGAGACACCTTTCGACATGCAGTTGTTTGGCTGCTCCCCAGCTGTTTTTAGGAGGCGCTGGGATCTGATCTTTTCATTCCTTCACGTGCCTACAACTGAAGCTGACAACAGCGTTACACCGAAGTGCTTGAGAGGGTCAGGAGCGACATGGTTATACCAGGAAACAGAGGACATCGACAAGATCCAATGGCGAGGGCGTTGGCAGCAGCGCCGCACGTTGGAGTTTTACCTGCAAGACGTTGCAGGGCAACTCCTCTTGGCAAGTTTGACGCCAGAGCAGAGACGTCAGCCCTTGCTGAGGTCTTTTACTGAGCAATTCCCTCCTGCACATAGTTGTGCTAGTAGGACGTAACAGAGTTGGAACAGCGGCTGCTCGAAGCCTCAAGGGCCTCGGTGCGCAGCCTTTGTCAAGCTTTGCTTCTGAGACATGTCTCTTTAATGTGCATAGCTCCTGTGCTCGTTCCTCTCGCACAGCCAACACGGGGAATCATGTGCAGCAGAGCAAAAGGCGAGCCATCCTTGACTTGTAAGGATTGCGAGTGTTTCAAGCCTGATGCTTGCTGAAGCTTTTCGCCCACCCACGGCCGCCCGAAGAACAGCGGCTGCTCGAAGCCTCAAGGGCCTCGGTGCGCAGCCTTTGTCAAGCTTTGCTTCTGAGACATGTCTCTTTAATGTGCATAGCCCCTGTGCTCGTTCCTCTCGCACAGCCAACACGGGGAATCATGTGCAGCAGAGCAAAAGGCGAGCCATCCTTGTGAAGGGTTGCAAAGTGCGTGCACTCGACCACGCCAATCCCTGTGAAGGGTTGCAAAGTGCACCGCACAATGTGTCACTTTACCTCGCGTTCGTGCGTTCGACCCTGCCGATCCCTGCGGGTTGCAAGTTGCGCCGCATACTTTGTCATTTTACCTCGCGTTCGTGCGTTCGACCCTGCCAATCCCTGTGAAGGGTTGCAAAGTGCGTATGGCGATTTGTCACTTTACCTCGCGTTCGTGCGCTCGACCCCGCGAATCCCTGTGAAGGNAAGTGCGTATGGCGATTTGTCACTTTACCTCGCGTTCGTGCGCTCGACCCCGCGAATCCCTGTGAAGGGTTGCAAAGTGCGTATGGCGATGTGTCACTTTACCTCGCGTTCGTGCGTTCAACCACGCGAATCCCTGTGAAGGGTTGCAAGTTGCGCCGCATATTTTGTCACTTTACCTCGCGTTCGTGCGTTCGACCTGCCAATCCCTGTGAATCCCTGTGAAGGGTTGCAAAGTGCGTATGGCGATGTGTCACTTTACCTCGTGTTCGTGCCCACCCCGGCTATTAAAAGAAAGATTAATATACCGAGATAGAGTTTGAGTATAGTAGAGTGTATAGTAGAGATATAGAGTCATTAGAGTCTATAGAGTCATAATAGAGTAGAGTCATAGAGTCTATAGAGTNATATAGAGTCATTAGAGTCTATAGAGTCATAATAGAGTAGAGTCATAGAGTCTATAGAGTCATAGAGTCATAGAGTCTATAGAGTCATAGAGTCATAGAGTCATAGAGTCATAGAGTCACAGAGTCACAGAGTCACAGAGTACTAGAGTCACACTATAGAGTCACATAGAGTCAAGTGCATCACTTCACTCTATGTACTTCACCCTATGTATCTTCTCTGCGGGGCTCCGCACGGAAGAACCCTTCGCGATGCTTTCGGGAAAAAGTGCTCACCGCAACAACTGGTCGACCAAACCTTTGCAACCTTTGACTCTAGTGACCCTCGGTGCGACTCTGCGTTGCTTTATTCTGCAACACACATGTGTGTGCCTGCAGCAGCTGGTGGTCGGCCAAACTTTTGGAGCCGTTGATCCTTGGGTGAAACCCTGAGTTGAATTAGTCTGCAGCACACATGTGTATGCTTACAGCAGCACCTGATCGCGGACCCTTGTAACATTTCGAGCCGCCCTGATTTGATTTATTTGGCGACACACATCTGTATGCTCGCAGCAGCTAGTGGTCAGGCGAACCCTTGCAACCCTTGATCCTGGGGTGCAGCCCACAAGCGACTCGTTCTACAACAGAAATGTGTATGCTCAGGCCATGCCCTGGTAAAATTTCGACCCCTGGGTGCAAACCTGATTTCGCTGTAATACACAGGTGTATGCTCGCAGCAGCACTTGGTCGGCGGAGCCCTCGTAACCCTTGGGTGTTGGGTACAACCTTCAATTGATCTATTCTGCAACATGTGTGTGTGTGTGCGCGAGCTCGCAGCAATTGTGCTGCCAAGCCCTCGTAACCCTTGACCCTTCGGTGCAACTTTGAATTGACAGATTCCGCAACACACGTGTGTATGCTCCCAGCCGCACTGGGTCGGCCAAGCCCTTGTAACCCTTGCCTTGGAGGCAACTCTGTGTTGACTTACTCTGCGGCCTTGTTTGTCTTTCAATTGGCATGCTCTCAGTAGCAGTTGGTCGGCCAAACCCTTGTCAACAGAACGTGGTCGCACAATGCTCGCAGCAGCACTCGGTCGGCCAAACCCTTGTAACCCTTCAACGTTGGGTGCAGCAGCAAGTGATCTGCCAACTCCTTGTTCTCTGCCACTTCCGTCAACATTGCTTGTGCTCGTTCTGCCATGCAAGCTGAGGGGCTGGAGCAGATTGAAGGAGTTTGTCGGAATTTGGCTCTCGTGTTTTCCACCAGGCTTCTTGCTGAGATCAATCTCCTGATAACGGGCATCCGGTACCCTTGGCTTTAGGTGCAAGCCTGAATTGATATTTGTGTGTGCTCACAGCAGCAGTTGGTCGCCCAAACCCGTGTAACCTTTGATCCCTGGGTGCAACCTTGAATTGGTCTATTCTGCAACAAACATGTGTGTGTGTGTGCTCGCGGCAGCACTTGGTCGGCCAAAATTGAGGAAACCCCTGCTCCTGCGGTGCAACCCTGAATTTGCTTATTCTTTAACTCACATGTGAGTGCTCACATCAGCCTTGTAACCCTTGGTCCTCTGGTGCAATCCTCAATTGATGTATTCTGCAACACACATGTGTATGCTCGCAGCAGCAATTGGTCTGCCACTCCATTGTAACTCTGGACTCTTGGGTGCAACCCTGAAATGACACATTCTGCAACACACATGTGTATGCTCAAAGCAGCAATTGGTCGGCCAAAACCTTTGTAACCTTGATCTGTGGGTGCAACCCTTGATTGATCTGTTCTGCAAGACACAGGCCCCTTGGGTGCAACCCTGAATTCGTCTGTTCTGCAACGCGCAGATGTATGCTGCCAGCAGAGTAAACCTCGGCCCTCGGTGCAACTCTGCGTTGATTTTGCTGCAACGCACATGTGTGTGCCCACAGCAGCAGGTGGTCGGCCAAACCTTTGTAACCGTTGATCTTCGGGTGAAATCCTGAGTTTTATTATTCCGCAGCACGCGCGTGTATGCTTGCAGCAGCACCTGGTCGACCGGACCTTTGGAACATGTCGACCCTTGGGTGCAGCCCTGATTTGATTTATTTGGCGACACACATCTGTATGCTCGCAGCAGCTAGCTAGGGGTCGGGCGAGCCCTTGCAACCCTTGATCCTTGGGTGCAACCCTCAAGTGACTCAGTCTGCAACACACGTGTGTATGCTCGCAGCATCAGTTGGTCGGCGAAGCCCTGATACAATTTCGACCCCTGCGTGCAGACAATGGTTTGTGCAATACACATGTGTATGCTCGCAGCGGCACTTGGTCGGCCAAATCTTGGTAGCCCTTGGATTACAAGAGTTTGGCCGACCAACTGCTACTGAGAGCATGCAAAATAGAAACCGTAGAATAAGTCAATACAGGGTTGCCTCCAAGGCAAGGGTTACAAGGGTTTGGACGACCAAGTGCGGCTGGGAGCAGACACACACACAAAACACATGCACGTGCACGTTACAGAATCTGTTAATTCAAAGTTGCACGTAAGGGCCAAGGGTTAGGAGGGTTTGGCAGATCAGCTGTTACTGCGAGCACACGCATGTGCGTTGTAGGAAAGGTCAATTGAGAGTTGTACCCAGCACTTAACTTTGGGGTGTTCTGCAACACACATATGTGTGCTCGCAGCAGCATTTGGTTGAACAATGCTTGCAGCAGCACTTGGTCGGCCAAACCCTTGTAACCCTTGTTCCTTGGGTGCAGCAGCAACTGGCCAAATCCTTGTTACCCTGCACCCGTAGTTGCAAGCCTGAGCTGATATTTCCTGCAACACACATGTGTATGCTCAAAACAGCAGTTGGTCGGCCAAACCCGTGTCAACCTTTGATGACCCCTTTGTGCAACCTTAAATTGGTCTATTCTGCTACAAACATGTGTATGCTCACAGCAGCACTTGGTCGGCCAGACCTTTGTAACCCTTGATCCGTGGGTGCATTCTGCAAGTTACACGCGCCCTCACAATGTGTGTCCTCACAAACCCTTGTAACTTATGACTCTTGCGTAATTCCTTGTAACCCTCGACCCTTGGGTGCAACTTTGACTTGCCATGTCTGACATACATGTGTGTGTGCGCTCACAGCAACAACTGGTCGGCCAAACCTTCGCAACCTTTGACTCTAGGGTGCAACCCTGACTTCGTCTGTTCTGCCACGCACGTGTGCATGCTCCCGGCAGAATTGGTCGGCCAATGAATCGTAAACCATGACCCTCGGTGCGACTCTGCGTTGCTTTATTCTGCAACACACATGTGTGTGCCCGCAGCAGCTGGTGGTCGGCCAAACCTTTGTAACCGTTGATCTTTGGGTGAAACCCTGAGTTGAATTTGTCTGCAGCACACATGTGTATGCTTACAGCAGCAGCACCTGATCGTGGACCCTTGTAACATATCGACCCTTGTGTGCAGCCCTGATTTGATTTAGAGACACTAGACATGGTAACATAGACACGCTGGTCAAGACAACTTGTATGCTGTATGGACTTGTAGTCAAAAGCGCAGGCCCGTATTTCAACGCGTTCTGTTGATTTATTTGGCGACACACCACATCTGTATGCTCACAGCAGCTAGTGTTCGGGCGAACCCTTGCAACCCTTGATCCTTGGGTGCAGCCTGCAAGCGACTCATTCTGCAACACACATGTGTATGCTCACAGCAGCAGTTGGTCGGCCAAGCCCTGGTAAAATTTCGACCCCTGGGTGCAACCCTGATCTCTCTGCAATACACATGTGTATGCTCGCAGCAGCAGCTGGTCTGCCACTACATTGTAACTCTTGACTCTTGGGTGCAACCCTGAAATGACACATGCTGCGACGCACATGTGTATGCTCAAAGCAGCAACTGGTCGGACAAAACCTCTGTAGCCTTGATTCGTGTGTGCAACCCTTGATTAATCTGTTCTCACAATGTGTGTCCTCGCAGCAGCACGTGGCCGGCCAAACCCTTGTAACCCTTGACCCATGGGTGCAACCCTGAATTGACGTAGTCTGCAACATTGGTCGGCCAAACGTTTGCAACCTTTGACCCTTGGGTGCAACCCACATGTGTGTGCTCGCAGTAGCAGTTGATCTGCCAAACCCTCGTGACCCGTGGCCCTTAGATGCAACTTTGAACTGTCACATTCTGCAACACACACGTGTGTGCTCACTGCAGCAATCGGTCGGCCAAACCTTTGTAACCTTTGACGCTTGGCTGCAACCTTGAATTCGTGTGTTCTGCCACACACATGTGTATGCTCCCAGCAGAATTTGGTCGGCCAAGCCTCCCCCCGCGTTGATCCTTGCGTGAGCCCAGAGTTTTATCATTCTGCAGCACACGCGTGTATGCTTGCAGCAGCACCTGGTCGGCCGAACCCTTGAAACATTTCGGCCCTTCGGTGCAGCCCTGATCTGATTTATAATGCAAAACACATGTGTATGGTTGCAGCCGCAATTGGTCGGGCGAACCCTTGTAACCTTGGGTGCAACCCTCAAGTGATTCAGTCTGCAACGCGCATGTGTATGCTCGCAGCAGCAGTTGGTCGGCGAAGCCCTGGTGAAACTTCGATCCCTTGGTGCAACCCTGATTTCTGCAATACATATGTGTATGCTCGCGTCACCACTTGGTCGGCGAAACCCTTGTAACCCTTGAATGATGGGTGCAGTCCTGAGCTGACATATTCTGCAACAGCATGTGCATGTGTGCCCACAGCAACACACATGTAGCTGGTTGGCCAAACCTTTGTAGCCCCTGACCCTTGGGTGCAACCCTGAGTTCGTCTGTTCTGCAACACACATGTGTATGCCCCCAGCAGCATTTGGTCGGCCAAACCTCTGTAAACCTTGACCCTCGGTGCAACTCTGCATTGGTCTATTCTGCAACACACATGTGTGTGCCAGCAGGTGCCGGTGGCCGGCCACACGTTTGTAACCGTTGATCCCTGGGCGAAATTCTGAGTTTGATCATTCTGCAGCACACATGTGTATACTTACAGCAGCGATTTGATCTATTTGGCGACACACATGTGTATGGTTGCAGCCAAACCCTTCTAACCCTTGACTTTCGGGTGTTAGCAACACATATGTGTGTGCTCACAGCAACAACTGGTCGGCCAAACCTTTGTAACCTTTGACCCTTGGGTGCAACCCTGAAACCACCTGTTCTGCGACAGGCATGTGTGTACTCTCAGCAGCATTTGGTCGGCCAAACCTTTGTCAACCTTGACCCTCGGTGCAACTCTGCATTGGTCTATTCTGCAACACACATGTGTGTGCCCGCCGCAGCAGGTGGTCAGCCAAGCCAAGCCTTTGCAACCGTTGATCCTTGGGTGAAACCCTGAGTTTTATTATTCTGCAGCACACATGTGTGTGCTTGCAGCAGCACCTGGTCGACCGGACCTTTGTAACATTTCGACCCTTGGGTGCAGTCCTGATTTGAATGATTTTACAGCAGAACCCTTTTCACCCTCGACCCTTGGGTGCAACCCTCAAGTGACTCAGTCTGCAACGCACATGTGTATGCTCACAGCAGCACTTGGTCGGCGAAGCCTTGATAAAGTTTCGACCTCTGGGTGCAGCCCTGGTTTCTGCAATACACATGTGTATGCTCGCAGCAGCACCTGGTCGGTGAAACCCTTGTAACCCTAGGGTTGAATGTTGGGCGCAGTCCTGAACTGACGTAGCCTGCAACACACATGTGTGTGCCTGCAGCAACAACTGTTCGGCCAAACCTTGGTATCCTTTGACCCTCGCGTGCTAACCTGAGTTCATCTGTTCTGCGACACACATGTGTATGGTGCTCCCAAGAATTTGGTCGTCCAAACCTTCGTCGACATTGAGCCTCGGTGCAACTCTGCATTGGTTTATGCTTCAACACATGTGTGTGCCCGCAGCAGCAGGTGGTCGGCCAAACCTTTGTAACTGTCGACGCTTGGCTGAAATTCTGTTTCTTTATTCTGCAGCACACATGTGTATGCTTGCAGCAGCACCTGGTCGACCGGACCTTTGTAACATTTCGACCCTTGGATGCAGCCCTGATTTGATTGATTTTGCAGCACACATGTGTATGCTTGCCTCATCAATTGGTCGGGCGAACCCTTGTAACGCTTGACCCTTGGGTGCAACCCTCAAGCGACTCAGTCTGCAACACACATGTGTATTCTCACAGCAGCAGCTGGTCGGCGAAGCCTTGACAAAATTTCGACCTCTGGGTGCAGCCTCGATTTCTGCGAACCACATCCGTATGCTGGCAGCAGCACTTGGTCGGCCAAATCTTCGTAACCTTTGACCCTTTGGGTACAACCCTCAAATGACCTATGCTGCACCACACATGTGTGTGTGTGCTCGCAGTAGCTCGTAACCCTTGGCCCTTACGTGCAACTTTGAAAACAGATTCTGCAACGCACGCGCGCGCGCGGGTGTGTGTGTGTGTATGTGTGTGTGTGTGTGTGTGCGTGTGTTTGTGTGTGTCTGCTCCCAGCCGCACTTGGTCGGCCAAACTCTTGTAACCCTTGCCTTGGAGGCAACCTTGTAATGATTTATTCTACGGCGTTTTTTATTTTGCATGCTCTCAGTAGCAGTTGGTCAGCCAAACCCTTGTAACCCTTGGTTGTTAGGTGTTCTGCAACACACATGTGTGTGTGCTCGCAGCAGCATTTGGTTGATCAATGCTTGCAGCAGGACTTGGTCGACCAATCCCTTGTGACCCTTGTTCCTTGGGTGCAGCAGCAAGCGATCTGCCAAATCCTTGTTACCCTTGACCCTTAGCTGAGCTGATATTTCCTGCAACACACATGTGTATGCTCACAGCAGCAGTTGGTCGGCCAAACCCGTGTAGCCTTTGATCTCTTTGTGCAACCTTGACTGGGTTTATTCTGCAACAAACATGTGTACGCTCACAGCAGCACTTGGTCGGCCAAACCTTTGTAACCCGTGATCCTCGGGTGCAACGCTGAATTTGCTTATTCTGCAACTCACATGTCCGTGCTGACAGCACTCTTGCAACCCTTGGTCCTCTGGTGCAAACCTCAACTGATTTTTTCTGCGACACACATGTGTATGCTCGCAGCAGCAATGAGTCTACCACTCCATGGCAACTTACGTGTGTGTGTGTGTGTGTGCTCCAAGCCGCACTTGGTCGGCCAAACCTTTGTAACCCTTGCTCTGGAGGCAACCCTGTATTGACTTATTCTGCGGCTGTTTTCAGTTCGCATGCTCTCAGTAGCAGTTGGTCGGCCAAACCCTTGTAACCCTTGACTGTTGGGGTGTTCGCAACACATGTGTGTGTGTGTGCACGCTCGCAGCAGCATTCGGTCGGCCAAACCCGTATGAACTTTGATCCCTGGGTGCAAGCTTGAATTGGTGTATTCTGCAACAGACATGTGTATGCTCGTAGCAGCACTTGGTCTGCCAAACCTCCTGTAACGCTTGATCCTCGGGTGCAACCCTGAACCTGCTTATTCTGCACGTGTGTGTGCTCACAGCAGCATTTGGTCGGTCAAACCCTTGTAAGCCTTGGTCCTCTGGTGCAACCCTCCAGTGATTTATTCTGTGACAAAGATGTGTATGCTCACAGCAGCAATTGGTCTGCCACTCCGTTGTGACGCAACAGACATGTGTGTGTGTGTGCGTGCTCACAGCAGCATTTGGTCGGCCAAACCTTTGTAACCCTTGATCCATGGGTGCAACGCTTGATTGATTTGTTCTGCAAGACACGTGTGCCCTTGCAAGGTGTGTCCTCACACCAGCGCCGCCTGTGCTTGACGTAGTCTGAAATACACATGTGTGCTCACAGCAAAAACTGGTCGGCCAAACCTTTGTAACCTTTGACCCTGGGTTTGACCCTTGGCTGGAACCCTGAATTCGTCTGTTCTGCAACACACATGTGTATGCTCCTTGCAGAGTTTGGTCGGCCAAACCCTGCGTTGATGAGTTCTGCAACAGCAGCAGCCGGTGGTCGGCCAAACCTTTGTAACCGTTGATCCTTGGGCGAAACCCTGAGTTTGAGTGTTCTGCAGCACACATGTGTGTGCTTGCAGCAGCACCTGGTCGGCCGAACCTTTGTAACATTTCGACCCCTGGGTGCAGCCCTGTTTTGATTGATTTTGCAGCGCACATGTGTGTGGTCGCAGACTTGGGTGCAACCCTCAAGTGACTCAGTCTGCAAAACACATGTGTATTCTCGCAGCAGCAGTTGGTCGGCGAAGCCTCGATAAAATTTCGACCTCTGGGTGCAGCCTCGATTTCTGCAATAAACAAGTGTATGCTCGCAGCAGCACCTGGTCGGCCAAATCTTCGTAACCTTTGATCCTTGGGTGCAACCCTCAATTGACCTATGCTGCAACACACATGTGTGTGCTGGCAGTTTGATCTGTAGCCCCTGGCCCTTACGTGCAACTTTGAATTAATTGATTCTGCAACGTGCGTGCGTGTGTGTGTGTGTGTGTGTGCTCCCAGCCGCACTTGGTCGGCCACACCCTTGTAACCCTTGCCTTGGAGGCAGCCCTGTATTGACTTATTCTACGGCTTTTTCAATTTGCATACTCTCAGTAGCAGTTGGTCAGCCAAGCCCTTGTAACCCTTGATTTTTGGGTTTTCTGCAACACACAGATGTGTGTGTGCGTGTGTGCTCGCAGCAGCATTTGGTTGAACAGTGCTTGCAGCAATCCCTTGTAACCCTTGTTCCTTGGGTGCAGCAGCAAGCGATCTGCCAAATCCTTGTTACCCTTGACCCTTAGGTGCAAGCCTGAGCTGATATTTCCTGCAACACACACGTGTGTGCTCACAGCAGCAGTTGGTCGGCCAAACCCGTGTAACCTTTGATCCCTTTGTGCAACCTTGAATTGGTCTATTCTGCAACAAACATGTGTATGCTCACAGCAGCACTTGGTCGGCCAAACCTTTGTAACCCGTGATCCTCGGGTGCAACCCTGAATTTTGCTTATTCTGCAACTTACATTTGTGTGCCCGCAGCAGCATTTGGTCGGTCAAACCCTTGAAAGCCTTGGTCCTCTGGTGCAAACCTCAATTGATTTTTTCTGCAAAACACATGTGTATGCTCGAAGCAGCAAATGGTCTGCCACTGCGTTGTAACTCTTGTCTCTTGGGTGCAACCCTGAAATGACACGTTCTGCAACACACATGTGTATGCTCACAGCAGCAGTTGGTCGGCCAAACCTCTGTAACCCTTGATCCGTGGGTGCATTCTGCAAGACACATGCGCCTTCACAACTCGTTTCTCACAGACCCTTGTAACCCTTGACCCTTCGGTGCAACTTGAATTGACAGATGCTGCAATGCACGTGTTTGTATGCTCACAGCCGCAGTTATTCTGCGGCTTTTTTAATGTGCCTGCTCGTAGAAACAGCAGTTGGTCGGCCAAACCCTTGTCAACAGAATTTGCTCGCACAGTGCTCGCAGCATCACTCAGTCGGCCAAACCCATGTAACCCTTGATCCTTGGGTGCAGCAGCAATTGTGCTGCCAACTCCTTGTTGCCCTCGGCCCGTAGGTGCAAGCCTGAGTAGATATTTTTGTGTGCTCACAGCAGCAGTTGGTCGGCCAAACACGCGTACTCCTAGCAGAATTTGGTCGTCCAGCTCTTCGGTGCAACTTTGCATTGACTTGTTCTGCAACGCACATGATTTGCCCGCAGCAGCAGGTGGCCGGCGAAACCTTTGTAACCGTTGATCCTTGGGTGAAACCCTGAGATTTATCATTCTGCAGCACACATGTGTATGCTTGTAGCAGCACCGGGTCGGCCGGACCCTTGCAACATTTCCACCCTTGGGTGCAGCCCTGATTTGATGTATTCACATGTGTATGCTCGCAGCAGCAATTGGTCGGGCGAACCCTTGTAACCCCTTGATTCTTAGGCACAACCCTCAAGTGATTCATTCTGCAACCCACATGTGTACGTTGGTCGGCGAAGCCCTGATAAAATTTCGACGCCTGGGTGCAACCCTCAATACATATGTGAATGCTCGCAGCAGCACTTGGTCGGCGAAACCTTTGTAACCCTTGAGTGTTGGGTGCAGTCCTGAACTGACATACTCTGCAACAGACATGTGTGTGTGTGCGCTCACGCCAACTTGTCGGCCAAACCTTTGTAACCCCCCCTAACCCTTGGGTGCAACCTTGAATTCGTCTGTTCTGAAGCACACATGTGTATGCCCCACATCAGCATGTGGTCGGCCAAACCTTCGTAAAGCTTGACCCTCGGTGCAACTCTGCATTGTTTTATTCTGCGACAGCAGCAGCCGGTGGTCGGCCAAACCTTTGTAACCGTTGATCCTTGGGCGAAACCCTGAGTTTGAGTGTTCTGCAGCACACATGTGCATACTTACAGCGGCACCCGGTCGGCCGAACCCTCGAAAGATTTCGACCCTTGGGCGCAGCCCTGATTTGATTTATTGTGCAACGCACATGTGTATGCTCGCAGCCAGATGTGGCCGATAGCGGGGTGGGGGGGGGACCACTTAAGGGTAAGGGTTTGGGGCTGAGNCGGACCCAAAGTACGATCTGGGCCAAGCGCTCTGCCTTGCCCGGGCTGGGGGTGGTGGGGAGGGGTGCAATGCCAGTCGTTGTAAGCAGCGTAGTGATCGTAGCAGTAGTAGTAGTAGTAGCAGTAGCAGTAGCAGTAGCAGCAGCAGCAGCAGTAGGAGTAGTAGTAGTAGTAGGAGTAGTAGTAGTAGTAGTAGTACTTGTTGTAGTGGTAGGCATAGTAGTACTAGTACTTGTACTTGTACTTGTACTAGTACCAGTAGTGGTAGTGGTAGTAGCCGTAGCAGTAGCAGTAGCAGTAGCGGTAGCAGTATTAGTAGCAGTAGCAGTATTGGTAGTAGTAGTAGTAGTAGTAGCAGCAGCAGTAGTTGTAGTAGCAGAAGCAGTAGCAGTAGCAGTAGCAGTAGCAGTAGCGGCAGCAGTATTATTAGCAGTAGCAGTATTGGTAGTGGTGGTAGTAGTAGTATTAGTAAGTAGTAGTAGTAGTAGTAGTAGTAGTAGTAGTAGTAGTACTTGTTGTAGTGGTAGTGGTAGTCATAGTGGTGGTAGCAGTAGTAGTACACGTGGTGGTAGTAGTTGTAGTCGGGGGATCCAAGGCGCGCAGTTCTTAGTGCAGCAGGGGGGTTGTTGTTGTTGTTTTCGGGGGGTTGCTGAGAACAACAATGGG
>BGNK01003013.1:0-33345 GCA_003297005.1 Symbiodinium sp. clade A Y106 | reverse complement strand
ATGCTGTAAATACCGAGTAAAACGGATGTGTGTTACAAGAGTATGTAAAAGGGGTAGTTGGTAGGGTGTTCAAGTTGTGATGATGTTCGTTGTTGAAGATGATGATGACGATGGGTTAAAGCACCAGGTGGAGTACTTTAAAGACCGGGTAAAAAAACTTTCCCCCAACCAAGTTCGAGTTTTCGCTGAAAGCCCTCGCAAAGGCAAAAAGACAACGTAGCCAAGTCCAGAGGTAAGCTTGGCAACTATATAAGATGGCTGACGTCACGAAAGTACTGCAAATACCGGGTAAAATGGCTCTTCCGGAGATGTTGTTCCGGGTGTCGGCGTAACAATGTCGTCATCATTCTTCCCGCACACCCCGCCGCCCCCCCAAAAGCATGTCCAGAAAGGGATGCTGGAGATTGAAAACTCGCAGGTGAAGTTTGAGGCTTCATAAGATGTTCCTACATGACGAAAGTGCTGTAAATACCGAGTAAAACGGATGTGTCTTAGAAGAGTANCCCCCCCCCCCCCCTCCTTATCGGCTGGGTCTCCTCGCAGCAGCAATTCGTCGCAGCAGATCGGCCAACCCCTTGTGACCCTTGATCATTGGGTGCAGCAGCACTTGATCTGCCAAAGCCTTGTTACCCTTGACCCTCAGGTGCAAGCATGAATGTATATTTTCTGCAACACACATGTGTGTGCTCACAGCAGCAGTTGGTCGGCAATCCCGCGTAACGTTTGACCCCTAGCTGGAACCTTCAATTGGTCACTCTGCAGCAGACATGTGTATGCTGGCGCTGCACTGGGTCTGCCAAACCTTTGTAGCCCTTGATCCTCGGGAGCAACCCTGAACCTGCTTATTCTGCAACTCACATGTGTGTGTGTGTGCTCACAGCAGCATTTGGTCGGTCAAACCTTTGTAGCCCTTGGTCCTCTGGTGCAACCCTCCAGGGATTTATTCTGCGACAAAGATGTGTATGCTCGCAGCAGCAATTGGTCTGCCACTCCGTTGTCACCGTTGACGCTTGGGTGCAACTCTGAACCGGCACATTCTTCAAGACACATGTGTGTGCTCACAGCAGCAATTGGTCGGCCAAACGTTTGTAACCGTTGGTCCATGGGTGCAACCCTTGACTGATCTGCAAGACGCATGTGCCCTCGCAATGTGTGTCCTCGCAGCAGCACCGTTTGTGCAACATTGAATTGACGTATTCTGCAACATACATGTGTGTGCTCACAGAAACAACTGGTCGGCCAAGCCTTTGCAACCTTCGACCCTTGGCTGCAACCCTGAATTCGTTTGTTCTGCCACACACATGTGTCTGCTCCTTGCAGAGTTTGGTCGGCCAAACCTTCGTAAACCTTGACCCTCAGTGCAACTCTGCGTTGATATGCTTGCAGCAGCATCTGGTCGGCCGAACCCTGGTAATATGTTCGACCCCTGGGTGCAGCCCTGATTTGATTTATTTTGCAGCACACATGTGTATGGTCGCAGCAGCAATTGGTCGGGCGAGCCTTGTAACCCCTGATCCTTGGGTGCAACCCTCAAGTGATTCAGTCTGCAACACACATGTGTATGTTCACAGCAGCCGGTGGTCGGCGAAGGCTTGATAAAATTTCGACCCCCGGGTGCAACCCTAATTTCTGCAACGCACATGTGTTAGCTCGCAGCAGCACCTGGTCGGCGAAGCCCCTGTAACCGTTGAATGTTGGGCGCAGCCCTGAACTGACGTATTCTGCAACACACATCTGTGTGATGTGTGTGTGTGCTCACAGCAACAACTGGTCGGCCAAACCTTCGTGACCTTTGACCCTTGGGTGCAAACCTTGAAATNTCTGTGTGATGTGTGTGTGTGCTCACAGCAACAACTGGTCGGCCAAACCTTCGTGACCTTTGACCCTTGGGTGCAAACCTTGAAATCATCTGTTCTGCAGCGCACATGTGTATGCCCCCGGCAGAATTGGTGAGTCAAACCTTTGTAAACCTTGACCCTCGGAGCAACTCTGCATTGATTTATTCTGCAGCGCACATGTGTGTGCCCGCAGCAACAGGTGGTCGGCCAAACTTTTGTAACTGCTAACCCTTGGGTGAAACCGTAAATTTTACTATTCTGCAGCTCACATGTATGTGCGCCCACAATGTGTGTGTGTCCTCAGCAGCACGTGGCCGGCCGAACCCTTGTAACCCTTGATCCGTGGGTGCAACTTTGAATTGACGTATTCTCAAACACACATGTGTGTGCTCAGGGCAACAATTGGTCGGCCAAACCTGTGTAACAATTGACCCTTGGGTGCAACCCTGAATTCATTTGTTCTGCAAGACACATGTGTATACTCCCAGCAGAACTTGGTCGGCCAGCCAGCCCNGGCAACAATTGGTCGGCCAAACCTGTGTAACAATTGACCCTTGGGTGCAACCCTGAATTCATTTGTTCTGCAAGACACATGTGTATACTCCCAGCAGAACTTGGTCGGCCAGCCAGCCCTTGGTTAACCCTGACCCTCGGTGCAACTCTGCATTGATTTATTCTGCAAAACACATTTGTGTGCCCGCAGCAGCAGGTGGTCGGCCAAACCTTCGCAACCGTTGATCCTTGGGTGAAATCCTGAGTTTTATTAGTCTGCAGCACACATGTGTATGCTTGCAGCAGCGCCCGGTCGGCCGGACCCTTGTAACATTTCAACCCTTGGGTGCAGCCCTGATGAGATTTATTTTGCAACACACATGGTCGCAGCAGCAATTGGTCGGCGAAACCTTTGTAACCCTTGATCTTTAGGTGCAATCCTGAAGTGATTCATTCTGCAACCCACATGTGTACGCTCACAGTGCAGTTGGTCGGCGAAGCCTTGATAAAATTTCGATGCCTGCATGCAACCCTCAATACATATGTGTATGCTCGCAGCAACACTTGGTCGGCGAACCCTTGTAACCCCTGAATCTGCAACAGACATGTGTGTGNCGAAGCCTTGATAAAATTTCGATGCCTGCATGCAACCCTCAATACATATGTGTATGCTCGCAGCAACACTTGGTCGGCGAACCCTTGTAACCCCTGAATCTGCAACAGACATGTGTGTGCGTGCTCGCAGCAACAACTGGTCGGCCAAACCTTTGTAACCTCTTACCCTTGGGTGCAGCCCTGAATTCGTCTGTTCTGCAACACACATGTGTATGCTCCTTGCAGAGTTTGGTCGGAGAAACCTTCGTAAAGCTTGACCCTCGTTGCAACTCTGCGATGATTTATTCTGCAACACACATGTGTGTGCCCACAGCAGCAGGTGGTCGGCCAAACCTTTGTAACCGTTGACCCTTGGGTGACATGCTGAGTTTTATCATTCTGCAGCACACATGTGTATGCTCGCAACAGCACCTGGTCGACCGGACCCTTGTAACATGTCGACGCTTGGGTGCAGCCCTGGTTTGATTTGTTTTGCAACACATGTGTATGCTCGCAGCATCAATTGGTCAGGCGACCCTTGATCCTTGGGTGCAACGCTCAAGTGATTCAGTCTGCAATACACATGTGTGTGCTCACAGCAGTTGGTCGGCGAACGCCCTGGAGAAATTTCGACCCCTGGGTGCAACCCTGATTTCTCCGCAATACACATGTGTATGCTCGTAGCAGCATTTGGTCGGCCAAACCTTCGTAACACATGGGTCCTTGGGTACAACCCTCAATTGTCCTCTGTGCAACACACATGTGTGTGCCCGCAGTAGCAATTGATCTGCCAAACCCTCGTAACCTTTGACCCTTGGGTGCAGCCCTGAAACCACCTGCTCTGCGACAGGCATGTGTGTGTGCTCACAGCAACAATTGGTCGGCCAAACCTTTGCAACCTTTGACCCATGGCTGCAACCTTGAGTTCGTCTTTTCTGCCACACACGTGTCTACGCTCCCAGCAGTATTTGGTCGACCAAGCCTCGTAAGCCCCGCGATGCAACTCTGCGTTGATTCATGCTGCAACACACAGGTGTGTGCCCGCAGCAGCAGGTGGTCGGCGAAGCCTTTGTAACCGTTGATCCTTGGGTGAAACCCCGCGTTTTATCATGCCGCAGCACACATGTGTATGCTTGCAGCAGCACCTGGTCGGCCGAACCCAGGCAATATGTTCGACCCCTGGGTGCAGCCCTGATTTGATTTATTTTGCAGCACACATGTGTATGGTCGCAGCAGCAATTGGTCGGGCGAAGCCTTGTAACCCCTGATCCTTGGGTGCAACCCTCAAGTGACTCAGTCTGCAACACACATGTGTATGTTCACAGCAGCCGGTGGTCGGCGAAGGCTTGATAAAATTTCGAATCCCGGGTGCAACCCTAATTTCTGCAACGCACATGTGTTTGCTCGCAGCAGCACCTGGTCGGCGAAGCCCCTGTAACCCTTGAATGTTGGGTGCAGCCCTGAACTGACGTATTCTGCAACACACATCTGTGTGATGTGTGTGTGTGCTCACAGCAACAACTGGTCGGCCAAACCTTCGTGACCTTTGACCCTTGGGTGCAAACCTTGAAATNTCTGTGTGATGTGTGTGTGTGCTCACAGCAACAACTGGTCGGCCAAACCTTCGTGACCTTTGACCCTTGGGTGCAAACCTTGAAATCATCTGTTCTGCAGCGCACATGTGTATGCCCCCAGCAGAATTGGTGAGTCAAACCTTTGTAAACCTTGACCCTCGGAGCAACTCTGCATTGGTTAAAAAAAGCGCACATGTGTGTGCCCGCAGCAGCAGGTGGTCGGCCAAACTTTTGTAACTGCTAACCCTTGGGTGAGACCGTAAATTTTACTATTCTGCAGCTCACATGTATGTGCGCCCACAATGTGTGTGTGTCCTCAGCAGCACGTGGCCGGCCAAACCCTTGTAACCCTTGATCCATGGGCGCAACTTTGAATTGACGTATTCTCAAACACACATGGGTGTGCTCAGGCAACAATTGGTCGGCCAAACCTGTGTAACAATTGACCCTTGGGTGCAACCCTGAATTCATTTGTTCTGCAAGACACATGTGTATACTCCCAGCAGAACTTGGTCGGCCAGCCAGCCCNCGAAGCCTTGATAAAATTTCGATGCCTGCATGCAACCCTCAATACATATGTGTATGCTCGCAGCAACACTTGGTCGGCGAACCCTTGTAACCCCTGAATCTGCAACAGACATGTGTGTGTGTGCTCGCAGCAACAACTGGTCGGCCAAACCTTTGTAACCTCTTACCCTTGGGTGCAGCCCTGAATTCGTCTGTTCTGCAACACACATGTGTATGCTCCGTGCAGAGTTTGGTCGGAGAAACCTTCGTAAAGCTTGACCCTCGTTGCAACTCTGCGATGATTTATTCTGCAACACACATGTGTGGGCCCGCAGCAGCAGGTGTTCGGCCAAACCTTTGCAACCGTTGATCCTTGGGTGAAATCCTGAGTTTTAGTAGTCTGCAGCACACATGTGCATGCTTGCAGCAGCGCCCGGTCGGCCGGACCCTTGTAACATTTCAACCCTTGGGTGCAGCCCTGATCAGATTTATTTTGCAGCGCACATGTGTGTGCTCGCAGCAGCATTTGGTCGGGCGAACCCTTGCAACCCTGATCCTTGGGTGCAGGTCTCAAGTGATTCTTTCTGCAACCCACATGTGTATGCTCGCAGCAGCAGCAGTTCGTCGGCCAAGCCCTGGTAAAATTTCGATCCCTGGGTGCAACCCTGATTTCTCTGCAGCACACATGTGTATGCTCGCAGCAGCACTTGGTCGGCCAAGCCCTCGTAACCCTTGATCCGGGTACAACCCTCAATTGACCTATTCTGCAACACATGTGTGTGTGTGTGTGTGTGCGCTCGCAGTAGCAATTGATCTGCCCAAAAACTCTCGTATCCCTTAGCCCTTAGACGCAAGTTTGAATTGGCAGATTCTGCAACGCACGATGTGTGTGTGTGTGTGTGTGCTCCAAGCCGCACTTGGTTGGCCAAACCTTTGGAACCCTTGCTCTGGAGGCAACCCTGTATTGACTTAACTATTCTGCGGCTGTTTTCAGTTTGCATGCTCTCAGTAGCAGTTGGTCGGCCAAACCCTTGTTACCCTTGACTGTTGGGGTGTTCGGAACGCATATGTTTGTGTGTGTGTGCGCTCGCAGCAGCACTTGGTCGGCCAAACCCGTGTAAACTTTGATCCCTGGGTGCAAACTTGAATTGGTTTATTCTGCAACAGACATGTGTATGCTCGTAGCAGCACTTGGTCTGCCAAACCTCTTGAACCCTTGATCCTCAAGTGCAACCCTGAACCTGCTTATTCTGCAACTCACATGTGTGTGTGTGCTCACAGCAGCATTTGGTCGGTCAAACCCTTGACCGCAGCACACATGTGTATGGTTGCAGCAGCACCTGGTCTTCCGCAACCTGATAACATGTCGACCAGCCCTGTTTCGATTTATTTTGTAGCGCACATGTGTATGCTCGCAGCAGCATTTGGTCGGGCGAACTTGATCCTTGGGTGCAACCTTCAAGTGACCCACTCTGCAACACACATGTGTATGCTCACAGCAGCAGTTGGTCGGCGACGCCCTGGTAAAATTTCGACCCCTAGGTGCAACTGCAATACACGTGTGTATGCTCGCAGCAGAACTTGAGCGGCCAAACGTTCGTAACCCTTGATCCTTGGGTACAACCCTCAATTGACCTTTTCTGCAACACAAGTGTGTGTGCTCGCAGTAGCAGTAGCAATTGCCTTTGAGCCTTGGCTGCAACCTTGAACGCCTGTGTTCTGCCACACACATGTGTATGCTCCCAGCAGAATTTGGTCGGCCAAGCCTCGTGAAACCCTCGGTGCAACTGTGCGTTGATGTATTCTGCAACACACATGTGTGCGCCCGGAGCAGCAGGTGGTCGGCGAAACCTTTGTAACCGTTGCTCCTTGGGTGAAACCCCGCGTTTTATCATACCGCAGCACACATGTGTATGCTTGCAGCAGCACCTGGTCGGCCGAACCCTTGAAACATTTCAACCCTTGGGCGCAGCCNACCGTTGCTCCTTGGGTGAAACCCCGCGTTTTATCATACCGCAGCACACATGTGTATGCTTGCAGCAGCACCTGGTCGGCCGAACCCTTGAAACATTTCAACCCTTGGGCGCAGCCCTGATTTGATGTGTTTTGCAACACGCATGTTTATGAAGCAGTCGGTCGGGCGTATCTTTGTAACCCTTGATCCTTCGGTGCAACCCTCAAGTGACTCATTCTGCAACCCATGTGTGTGTATGGTCACAGCAGCAGTTGGTCGGTGTTTCCCTGGTAAAATTTCGACCCCTGGGTGCAACCCTGATTTCTGCAATACACATGTGTATGCTCGCAGCAGCACTTGGTCGGCAAAGCCCTTGTAACTTGTAACATTGATTGTTGGGTGCAGCCTTGAACTGACATATTCTGCAACACACATGTGTTTGTGCTCACAGCAACAACTGGTCAGCCAAACCTTTGTGACTTGTGACCCTTGGGTGCAACCCTGACTTCATCTGTTCTGCAACACACATGTGTATGCCCCCAGCAGCATTGGTCGGCCAAACCTTCGTTAATCACACATGTGTGTGCCAGCAGGCGCCAGTGGTCGCCGAAACCTTTGTAACCGTTGATCCTTGGGCGAAACCCCGCGTTTTATCATACCGCAGCACACATGTGTATGCTTGCAGCAAACACACATGTGTATGCTCACAGAAGCAGTTGGTCGGCCGAGCCCTTGCAACCCTTGATCCTTGGGTGCAACCCCCAAGCGACTTTCTGCAACACACATGTGTCTGCTCGCAGTCGCACTTGGTCGGCAAGACTTTCGTAATATTATTCTGCAATGCACATGTTCATGTGTGCGCTCGCAGTAGCAATTGATCTGCCAAATCCTCGTAACCCATGGCCCGTAGGTGCAACTTTGAACTGACAGATTCTGCAACACACGTGTGTATGCTCCCAGCCACGCTTGGTCGGCCAAGCCTGAGAAACCCTTGCTCTGGAGGCAACCCCGTATTGACTTATTCTGCGGCTTGCATGCTCTCAGTAGCAGTTGGTCGGCCAGACCCTTGTAACCCCCGACTGTTGGGGTGTTCGCAACACATGTGTGTGTGTGCTCACAGCAACAACTGGTTGGCCAAGCCTTTGTACCCTTGGGTGCAGCCTTGAATTCGTCAGTTCTGCCACACACGTGTGTATGCCCCCAGCAGCAGTTGGTCGGCGAAGCGTTTGTAAACCTTGACCCGCGGTGCAGCTCTGCATTGATTTATTCTGCAACACACATGTGTGTGCCAGCAGCAGCCGATGGTCGGCCAAACATTTGTAACTGTTGGTCCTTGGGCGAAACCCTGAGTTTCAGTACTCTGCAGCACACATGTGTATACTTACAGCAGCTCCCGGTCGGCCGGACCCTTGTAACATTTCGACCCTTGGGTGCAGCCCTGATTTGATGTATTTGGCAACACACATGTGTATGCTTGCAGCAGCTAGTGGTCGGGCGAACCCTCGTAACCCTTGATCCTTGGGTGCAACCCTCAAGCGACTCATTCTGCAACACGCATGTGTGTGATCACAAAAGCAGTTAGTCAGTTAGTCGGTGAAGCCCTGGCAAAATTTCGACCCCTGAGTGCAACCTTGATTTCTGCAAGACCCAGGGGTATGCTCGCACCAGCACCTGGTCGGCAAAACCTTCGTAGTGCTTGATCCTTGGGTACAACCTTCAACTGACTTAGTTTGCAACGCACACATGTGTGTGTGTGTGCGCTGGCAGTAGCATTGATCTGCCAAATCCTCCAAACTTGATCCAAAGCCTTGTTACCCTTGACCCTGAGGTGCAAGCCTGAATTTAAATTTTCTGCAACACACGTGTGTGTGTGCTCGCAAAAGAAGTTGGTCGGCCAAACCCGTGTAACCTTTGATCCCTGGGTGCAAAATTGAATTGGTCCATTCTGCAACAGACATGTGTATGCTGGCACTGCACTTGGTCTGCCAAACCTTTGTAACCCTTGATCCTCGGGCGCAACCCTGAACCTGCTTATTCTGCAACTCACATGTGTGTGTGTGTGCTGACAGCAGCATTTGGTCGGGCAAGCCCTTGTAACCCTCGGTCTTCTGGTGCAACCCTTGATTGTTCTAGTCTGCAACACAGATGTGTGTGCTCGCAGCAGCAATTGGTCTGCCGCTCCGGTGCAACCCTGAATTGACACATTCTGCAACACACATGTGTGTTCCCACCAGAATTATATTTGGTCGGCCAAACCTTCGTAAACCTTGATCCTCGGTGCGACTCTGCGTTAATTTTTTGTTCTTTGTAAGCATTGATCCTTTGGTGAAAGCCTGAGTTTTATCATTCTGCAGCACACATGTGTATGCTTGCAGCAGCACCTGGTCGGCCGAACCCTAGAAACATCTCAACCCTTGGGCGCAGCCCTGATTTGATTTATTTTGCCGCACACATGTGTATGCTCGCAGCAGCAGTCGGTCGGGCGAATCTTTGTAACCCTTGATCCTTGGGTGCAACCCTCAAGTGACTCATTCTGCAACCCATGTGTGTGTATGGTCACAGCAGCAGTTGGTCGGCGAAGCCTTGCGTCGACCCCTGGGTGCAAAAAGTACACACGTGTATGCTCGCAGCAGCACTTGGTCAGCAAAGCCTTCGCAACCCTTGATCCTTGGGTACAACCTTCAAGTGACCATTCTGCAACCACATGTGTGGCAAAACTTGTCGGTCAAACCTTTGTAACTTTTGACCCTCGGGTGCAACCCTGAATTCGTCTGTTCAGCGGCACACAGGTGTATGCTCCCAGCAGAACTTGGTCGGCCAAACCTTTGCCAGCCTTGGCCCTCGGTGCGACTCTGCATTGGTTTGTTCTGCGACACACATGTGTGTGCCGGCAGCAGCCGGTGGTCGGGCAATCCTTTGTAACCGTTGACCCTTGTGTGAAACCCTGAGCTTTAATATTCTGTAGCACGCATATGTATGCTTGCAGCAGCACCTGGTCGGCCGAACCCTGGTAACATGTCGACCCTTGGGTGCAGCCTTGATTTGATCTATTTTGCAACACACATGTGTATGCTCGCAGCAACAACTGGTCAGCCAAACGTTTTTTACTTGTGACCCTTGGGTGCAACCCTGACTTCACCTGTTCTGCAACACACATGTGTATGCCCCCAGCAGCATTGGTCGGCCAAACCTTCGTAAATCTTGACCCTCGGTGCAACTCTGCATTGAAATATTCTGCGACACACATATGTGTGCCCACAGCAGCAGGTGGTCGGCCAAACCTATGTAACCGTTGACCCTTGGGTGAAAGCCTGAGTTTTAGTATTCTGCAGCACACATGTGTATGCTTGCAGCAACACCTGGTCGACCGGACCTTTGTAACATTTCGACCCCAGCCCTGAGTTTGCAGGTGGGCCGGCATGTGCAGGTGAGGAAGACACGGCATGTGCAGGTGAGCATGGGCCCCTGCGCAAGGAAGACACGGCATGTGCAGGTGAGCATGGGCCCCTGCGCAAGGAAGACACGCCGCCTGATCGTGGCTCAAGGTTCGTGTGAAAGATGAATGATGAGGGTTTGGGGAGTTTCGGTTTTGTGGAGTTGTGAGTTTGGGGGCCCCGATTCCTATGTCGTCGTACGATCCTCTAGATGGTGACTCTGTTCGTGCAAACATAAGTAGTCCGAGGCCACCGTCTCATTATAGTATC
Organism: Symbiodinium sp. clade A Y106; assembly: GCA_003297005.1. Taxonomy (NCBI): domain Eukaryota; class Dinophyceae; order Suessiales; family Symbiodiniaceae; genus Symbiodinium; species Symbiodinium sp. clade A. The sequence goes on along the minus strand of BGNK01003013.1, from coordinate 22,682 downwards.
GTGACGGCCACTCCCTCCCCAACCTGGACTCATGATCAACAGGTTATGAGCCCAAGTGCCACACTTGGGCAGGACTCTGCGCTTAGGGCAAATCAGCATCTGCAGCAGCAGCAACATCAGCGTGCGTCATCAGCGACTGCATCGGCAGCAGACCTTCGAGCAGATGGGTCAGTGGTGTTTAAGAGCCTTTCGCAGGTAATCATTCCCCCTGATCTGATATCGCGACTTGAAGCGTTGCAGCGGTTGGAGTTGGGACAACTGGCGGATCTTGATCACGTTCGTCACAGCTTGCAGGGGATGGCCGATGAGCTGTTCCGAAGATCAGAGTTGCTTGGACAGTGCGTGTTGAAGGCTGCAAAGGGAAGTAGAGAGAATCGAGAGCAGATTGCGCAACTGCAAGCGTCAGTTGGCGAGTTGCAGTCGCAAGGCGTACACCAAGGGAAAAAGCTGGTTTCGTTATCCACCGAGCATGATAGGACGATGAGCCTTCTTGCGGAGTTCGAATCCAGCATGAAAGAGACATGGAGTAAAGCAGTGCAGCGATTGTCAAATCTAGAGGGAAGCTTTGAAACCGTTCTGGCAGCCCAAGCTGGGATGCGCGAAGACTGCGAAGGGTGGTTGGATAAATCTGCTGAGGAACAGAAGCAGTACCTGGTTGTCATGTTGGAAAGACAGGCGGCAACTTTGGAAGCTTTTGAGTAGGAAGCAGATAGTCAGCGCAGGAGGATGATGAACATGATGATGGTGGTGACGGATGGTGGGGTGATGAACGGGAATGGGTGGATAACGATCTTGAAGCTAGTGTTCCTCCGGGTTTGAGGTTTTGGCCCTTGCACTCCGCCTCCTTCTTTGCCTCCAGACATGAAGAAAAATGAGGGAATAGAGAGACAGACATTTCGGATCAATCAAGCTGCGTACAAGCTCATCAAGGACGCGCCCCAGCTGGATCTCTCGGCCGGTGGCGAGCCTTGGGAAGTGGGTATGACTGTACATCAGTGGCGAGTGGAAATGGGAACGGTTTTGGCAGCTATTCATCCTGGTTTTGCTGAGTACTTCGATAGGATTCATGAGGAATCCCAGGAAGGGCGACAGCGCTACGAGAGGAAGAGGCTCACTGGGTTCGAGGATTTTTTTGCCTGATATCACGTTAGCAGAAGGTGAGATGGAAACTCGACTGTCTTTGGCATTGCTCAAGAATCTTCCGCAAACAGTTCGTCAGCCAGTGGTTGAGGGATCTACTTCGAAGAACGTGCGGTGCATCTTGATGTTTGAGAGTCTGCATGAGCGCTACGCCCCGGGGGGTCGTGAAGAGTTGGAGTCGATTCAGCGATACTTGCGACAGCTGCCATCGGCACAGGATTTCAAGGGTGCGATGACAACACGTCGAAGGTGGAAGCTCGCTCGCCATCGGGCCCAAAGTTTGGGTCTTCCTGAGCAAGCTCCCAATGAAGGCATCGCGGCTTTGGATAGTTTGATGAAGATTCTTGAAAAGAAGCATCAGCAGCTGGCTATGAAGATCAATCTCTTGAGAAAGCAGCCGGACATCATCATTCCTGCAACTTCTGGGTTGGATCGGTATCTATCCTTACTTGAGGTGGAGTGCAGACGTCTTGCTTCAGAACAGGAGGTTAGAGACGCGAGAGCTGCTCAAAGTAGCGAGGTCGTTTTTGCTGCAGAGGCGGTGGCAAAAGGGAAAGGGCGATTGTGCTTTCATTTCGGGAAGCCACGCGCTGAGTCATCGAAAGATGAAAACAAAGACAAGAATCACCCCCCTAAGCCTGAAGCCACCCCAGAGCCGAAGCCTGAAGCGAAGTCCAAGACGAAGCCTGAAGCGAAACCGAAATCCGAAGCGAAGGCTGCTGTTGCTGGGTTGCTTGGGGTGGATGTTGACGTAGGTCCTAGGGCTTCGTCGGTTCGAGTGATTGCGAAAGCCGCGCGTGAGCTGGGACAGGATGTGACATCAGAACATGCTTCGGGGTGAGTCTAACCTCTCGGATGCCGGCCCAGTTGACTCTAGTGATTTGACAGGGCGTGTGCCATAGACAGAGAGAGCGAGAGTGAGAGTGAGGGCCACGGTAGACCGCCGTTGTGGTACCTAGTTCTTCATGAAGTTGAGTGTGCTCTGATGTCGAGTGGCGCGTCCCCACTGCTGACTCATGCCATTGCTCCATTTCAGCAAGTAAACGGACCCAACTTGATTGCTGTTGGCATTTGGGAAATCCTTGAAGAGCTAGATTTTCAACTTCCGATTGAAGACATCCAGATAGGACAGGACCAGTACATCATTGAAGCTCACCAAGTGCTGTGCAATGTCTGTTGCAGAGTGTCAGGTCAGGACTGCACCCAACATTCAAGGGTTACAAGGGTTTCGCCGACCAACTGCTGCTGTGAGCAAACACATGTGGGTTGCAGAATGAATCACTTGAAGGTTGCACCTCAGGATCAAGGGTTCGCGCGACCAATTGCTGCTGCGAGCATACGCATGTGTGTTGCAAAACAAATCAAAGCAGGGCTGCGCCCAAGGGTCTAAATGTTGCAAGGTTTCGGCCGACCAGGTGCTGCTACAAGCGTACACACGTGTGCGCAGAATGATACAACGGGTTTCACCCAAGGATCGATGCGACCACCTGCTGCTGCGGGCACAAACATGTGTCTTGCAGAATAACTCAGTGCAGAGTTGCACCGAGGCTCAAGGTTAACGAACGGCTGGCCGACCAAATTCTGCTGGCAGTAAGCACATGTGTCTTGCAGAACAGACGAATTCCGGGTTGCACCCAAGGGTCGAAGGTTGCAAGGTTTGGCCGACCAGTTGTTGCTGTGAGCACACACACACACACGAGTGTTGCAGCATATGTCAGTTCACGGCTGCGCCCAACAATCAAGGGTTACGAGGGCTTCGCCGACCAAGTGCTGCTGCGAGCATACACATGTGTATTGCAGAAATCAGGGTTGCGCCCAGGAGTCGAAAGATTAGCAGGGCTTCGCCGACCAACTGCGGCTGTGAGCATACACATGTGTGTCGCAAAACAAGTACATCAAATCAGGGTTCTGCAACACACATGTGTGTGCTCCCAGCAGAATTTGGTCGGCCAGCCGTTCGTTAACCTTGACCCTCGGTGCAACTCTGCATTGAGTTATTCTGCAACACACATGTTTGTGCCCGCGGCAGCAGGTGGTCGGCCAAGCCTTTGTAGCCGTTGATCCTTGTCTGAAATCCTGAGTTGTATCAGTCTGCAGCACACGTGTGTACGCTTACAGCAGCACGCGGTCTGCCGGACCCTTGTAACATTTCCACCCTTGGGTGCAGCCTGATTTGATTTATTTTGCAGCGCACATGTGTGTGCTCGCAGCAGCTTTTGGTCGGGCGAACCCTTGTGACCCCTGATCCTTGGGTGCAGCCCCACTCCGCGACCCACATGTGTATGCTCACAGCTGCAGTTTGTCGATTTCTCTGCAATGCACATGTGTATGCTCGCAGCAGCACTTGGTCGGCCAAGCCTTCGTAACCCTTGATCCTTTGACCCTTCGGTGCAACTTTGAATTGACAGACTCTGCAACGCACGTGTGTGTGTGTGTGTGTGTGTGCTCCCAGCCGCACTTATTCTGCGGCTTTTTAACTTGCATGCTCTCAGTAGCAATTGGTCGGCCAAACGCTTGCTCGCAGCAGCTCTCGGTCGGCCAAAGCCTTGTAACGCTAGATTCTTCCCTAGATCCTTGGGTGCAGCAGCAATCGATCTGCCAACTCCTTGTTACCCTTGACCCTTAGGTGCAAGCATGAATTGATATTTGTGTGTGCTCGCAGCAGCAGTTGTTCGGCCCAACCCGTGTAACCTTTGATCCCTTTGTGCAAGCTGGAATTGGTCTATTCTGCACAAACATGTGTATGCTTGCAGCAGCACTTGGCCGGCCAAACGTCGGCGAAACCTTTGTAACCGTTGATCCTTGGGTGAAACCTTGAGTTTTATCATTGTGCAGCAGACGTGTGTGTGCTTGTACCAGCACCTGGTCGGCCGAACCCTGGAAACATTTCGACCCGTGGGTGCAGCCCTGATTTGACTTGAATTGCGACACACACGTGTATGGTCGCAGCAGCAACTGGTCGGGCGAACCCTTGTAACCCTTGATCCTTAGGTGCAACCCTCAAGTGATTCATTCTGCAACCCACATGTGTATGCTCACAGCAGCAGTTGGTCGGCGAAACCCTTGTAACCCTTGAATTTTGAGTACAGTCCTGAACTGACATATTCTGCAACAGATGTGTGTGTGTGTTCACAGCAACAGCTGTTCGGCCAAACCTTGGTAACCCTTAACCCTTGGGTGCAACCCTGATTTCGTCTGTTCTGCCACGCACATGTGTAGGCCTTTCGGCCAAACCTTTGTAAACCTTGACCCTCTGTGCAACTCTGCATTGATTTATTCTGCAACACATATGTGTGTGCCAGCAGGCGCCAGTGGTCGGCCAGCCTTTGTAACCGTTGATCCTTGGGCGAAACCCTGAGTTTGATTATTCTGCAGCACACGTGTGTATACCTACAGCAGCACCCGGTCGGCCGGGCCCCTGTAACTTTTCGACCCTGGGGCGCAGCCCTGACTTGATCTATTTGGCAACACACATGTGTATGCTCGCAGCAGCAAGTGGTCGCGCGAACAATTGCAACCCTTGATCCTTGGGTGCAACCCTGGAGCCACTTGGTCGGCCAAACCTTTGTAACCCTTGCTTTGGAGGCAACCCTGTGTCGACCTATTCTGCGGCTGGTTTCAGCTTGCATGCTCTCAGTTGAAGTTGGTCGGCCAAACCCTTGTAACCCTTGACTTTTGGGTGTTCGCAAGACACATATTGTGTGTGTGTGCTCACAGCAACAACTGCTCGGCCAAACCTTTGTAACCTCTGACCCTTGGGTGCAGCCCTGATTTCGCCTGTTCTGCAACACACATGTGTATGCCCCCAGCAGCATATGGTCGGCCAAACCTTTGTAAACCTTGACCCGCGGTGCAACTCTGCATTGGTTTGTTCTGCGACACACNTGTGTATGCCCCCAGCAGCATATGGTCGGCCAAACCTTTGTAAACCTTGACCCGCGGTGCAACTCTGCATTGGTTTGTTCTGCGACACACATGTGTGTGCCGGCAGCAGCCGGTGGTCGTGACCGTTGATCCTTGGGCGAAGCCTTGAGTTTGATTATTCTTACTTGCAGCAGGCCGGACCTTTGTAACATTTCGACCCTTGGGTGCAGCCTTGATTTGATCTATTCGGCAACACACATAAGTATGCTCGCAGCAGCAAGTGGTCGGGCGAACAATCGCAACCCTTGATCCTTGGGTGCAACCCTCGACAACACATATGTGTATGCTCGCAGCAGCAGGTCGGTGAAGCCGTGGTAAAATGTCGACCCCTAATTGCAACCCTGATTTCTGCAATACACATGTGTATGCTCGCAGCAGCGCTTGGTCGGCCAAACCTTCGCGGCCCTGATCCTTGGGTACAGCCCCCAACTGACAAATTCGAAGGCACGTGTTCGTGTGTGCGCTGGCCACACTTGGTTGGCCAAGCCTTTGTAACCCTTGCTTTGGAGGCAACCCTGTATTGACTTATTCTGCGGCAGTTTTCAGTTTGCATGCTCTCAGTCGAAGTTGGTCGGCCAAGCCCTTGTAACCTTGACTTTTGTTGGGTGATCGCCAAACATATGTGTGTGTGTGCTCACAGCAACAACTGCTCGGCCAAACCTTTGTAACCTCTGACCCTTGGGTGCAACCCTGAATTCGCCTGTTCCGCAACACACATGTGTATGCCCCGAGCAGCATCTGGTCGGCCAAACCTTTGTAAGCCTTGACACGCGGTGCAACTCTGCGTTGATTTGTTCTGCAACAAACACGTGTGTGCCCACAGCAGCCGGTGGTCGTGATCGTTGATCCTTGGGCCTTGGGCGAATCCCTGAGAAAAATTATTCTGCCGCACACATGAGAATACTTACAGCAGGCCGGACCTGTGTAACGTTTCGACCCTTGGGTGCAGCCCTGATTTGATTTAGTTGGCAACACTAATGAGTATGGGCCGGACCTGTGTAACGACCCTTGGGTTCAGCCCTTGTTTGATTTTGTTGGCAACACTAGTGTGTATGCCTGCAGCAGCTAGTGGTCGGGCGAATGCAACCCTGTTTTCAGCAACACACAGGTGTGTGCTCGCAGCAGCACCTGGTCGGTGAAGCCCTACATGTGTGCGCCCACAGCAACAACAACAACTGGTCGGTCGGCCAAACCTTGGTAGCGTTAGAATCTTGGGTGCAACCCTGAATTCCTGAATTCGTCTGTTCTGCAACACATGCATGTGTGTGCTCCCAGCAGAGTTTGGTCGGCCAAACCTTCGTAAACCTTGACCCCCGGTGCAACTCTGCGTTGATTTATTCTGCAACACACATGTGTGTGCCCGCAGCAGCAGGTGGTCGGCCAAACCTTTGTAACCGTTGATTTTTTGGGTGACATCTTGAGTTTTATCATCTTACCATCTGCAGCACGCGTGCTTGCGGCAGCACCTGGTCGGCCGAACCCTTGAAACATGTCGACCCTTGGGTGCAGCCCTGAATTGATTTGTTCTGCAACACACATGTGTATGGTCGCAGCCGCAATTGGTCGGGCGAACCCTCGAAACCCTTGATCCTTAGGTGCAGCCCTGGTTTGACTTACTTGGCAAGACGCATGTGTATGCTCGCGGCAGCAATTGGTGGGGCGAACGCTTGTAAGCCTTGATCCTTGGGTGCAACCCTCAGGTGATTCAGTCTGCAGCACACATGTGTCTGCTCGCAGCAGCAGTTGGTCGGCGAAGCCCTGATAAAATTTGGACATCTGGGTGCAGCCCTGGTTTCTGCAATACACATGTGTATGCTCGCAGCAGCACCTTGTCGGCGAAACCCTTGTAACCGTTGATCCTAGGGTGCAACCCTCAATGGACTTACGCTGCAACACACATGTGTGTGCTCGCAGATGCAGTTGATCTGCCAAAGCCTCAAAATCTCTGGCCATTACGTGCAACATTGAAATAACACGTGTGCTCCCAGCCGCGCTTGCAACCCTTGTTTGATCTATTCTGCAAGGCACACGTGCCCTCGCAAGGTGTGTCCTCACAGAAGCACGTGGCCGGCCAAACCTTATAACCCTTGATCCATGGGCGCAGCCTTGAATTGACATACGCTGCAACACACATGTGTGTGCTCAAGGCAACAATTGGTCGGCCAAACCTTGGAACCTTTGACCTTGGGTGCAACCTTGAATTCGTCTGTTCTGCAACACACATGTGTCTGCCCTCAGTAGCATTTTGGTTGGCCAAACCTTTGTAACCGTTGACCCTTGGGTGAAACCCTGAGTTTTATTGTTCTGCAGCACACATGCGTATGCTTACAGCAGCACCTTGGCGGCTGGACCCTTGTAACATATCGACCCTGGGGTGCAGCCCTGATTTGATTTGTTTTGCAGCACACATGTGTATGCTCGCTGCAACAACTGGTCGGGCGAACCCTTGTAACCCTTGATCCTTGGGTGCAACTCCAAGTGCTCCATTCTGCAACACACATGTGTATGCTGACAGTAGCAGTTGGTCGGCGAAGCCCTGATAGAATTTCGACCCTTGGGTGCAGGTTTGATTTCTGCAACACACTTTTGTATGCTCGCAGCAGCATTTGGTCGGCAAAACCCTTGTAGACCTTGAATGTTGGGTGCAGCCCTGAACTGACATATTCTGCAACACCCAGGTGTTTGCTCACAGCAACAACTGGTCGGCCAAGCCTTTGTAACCTTTGACACTGGGGTGCAAATTAGGTTGTCGCAAACCTTTGTTACAGTTGACCCTTGGGTGAAACCCTGAGTTTCATTATTCTGCAGCACACATGTGTATGCTTACAGCAGCGCCTGGTTGGGTCGGACCCTTGTAACATTTCGACCGCTGGTTTGTTTTACTTTGCAACACACATGCGTATGCTCGCAGCAGGAAGTGGTCGGGCAACCCATGTATCACTTGATCCTCGGGTTGCACATTCTGCTACACACATGTGTATGCTCACAGCAGCAGTTGGTCGGCGAAGCGCTGGTAAGATTTCGACCCCTGCTGTATTGACTCATTCTGCGACTTGTTTTGAGTTTGCGTGGGTGTTCGGCAGATGTGTGTGTGCCTGCAGCAGCATTTGGTCGAACAGTGCTCGCAGCTGCAATTGGTCGGCCAAACCCTTGTAACAATTAATTGATCTGCCAAATCCTTGTTACCCTATAGGTGCAGGCCTGAATTGATATTTAATATTTTCTGCAACGCACATCTGTGTGCTCACAGCAGCAGTTGGTTAGCCAAACCCGTGTAAACTGTGATCCTTGATTGCAACCTTGAATTGGTTTATTCTGCAACAAGCGTGTGACAGTGTGTATGCTCACAGCAGCACGTCGTTGGCCAAAGCTTCGTAACCCTTGATCCTCGGGTGCAACCCTGAATTTGCGTTTTCTGCAACTCGCGCGCGTGTGTGTGTGTGTGTGTGTGTGTGTGTGTGTGTGTGTGTGTGTGTGTGTGTGGTTGCGCTCGCGGCAGCAATTGGTCGGCCAAAACCCTTGTAACCCTTGGTTCTCTGGTGCAACCTTTGGTTGATCTATTCTGCGACACACATGTGTATTCTCGCAGCAGCAATTGGTCTGCCACTCCGTTGTAACCCTTGACTCTTGGGTGCAACCCCTGAATTGATACATTCTGCAACACACAGGTGTATGACCCGTGGGTGCATTTGGTCGGCCAAGCCTGCGTAAACCTTGACCCTCGGTGCAACTCTGCGTTGACTTAGTCTGCAACACACATGTGTGTGCCCGCAGCAGCAGGTGGTGGGCAATCCTTTGTAACCGTTGACCCTTGTGTGAAACCCTGAGGTTTATCATTCTGCAGCACACATGCGTATGCTTGCCGCAGTACCTTTTCGGCTGAACCCTTGTGACCTTGTGACATTTCGGCCGTTGGCTGCACCCTGATTTGATTTGTTTTGAAACACACATGTGCATGCTCGCAGCAGCAATTGGTCGGGGGAACTTGATCGTTGGGTGCAACCCTCAAGTGACGCATTCTGCAACACGCGTGTGTATGCTCGCAGCAGCAGTTGGTCGGCAACGCCCTGGTAAAACTTCGGCCCCTGGGTGCAACCCTGATTTCTGCAACACACACATGTGTGTGTGTGTGTGTGTGTGTGCTCGCGGCAGCGCTTGGTCGGCGAAACGTTTGTAACCCTTGAATGTTGGGCGCAGTGACACACATGTGTGTGTGTGTGCTCACAGCAACAACTGCTCGGCCAAACCTTTGTAACCTCTGACCCTTGGGTGCAACCCTGATTTCGCCTGTTCTGCAACACACATGTGTATGCCCCCAGCAGCATATGGTCGGCCAAACCTTTGTAAACCTTGACCCGCGGTGCAACTCTGCATTGGTTTGTTCTGCGACACACNTGTGTATGCCCCCAGCAGCATATGGTCGGCCAAACCTTTGTAAACCTTGACCCGCGGTGCAACTCTGCATTGGTTTGTTCTGCGACACACATGTGTGTGCCGGCAGCAGCCGGTGGTCGGGCAATCCTTTGTAACCGTTGACCCTTGTGTGAAACCCTGAGCTTTAATATTCTGCAGCACACATGTGTATGCTTGCAGCAGCACCTGGTCGACCGAACCCTCTTGAAACATTTCGACTCGCTGGTGCAGCCTTGATTTGATTTATTTTTGCAACGCACATGTGCAAGCTCGCAGCAGCAATTGGTCGGGCGAACTTGATCCATGGGTGCAACCCTCAAGTGACGCACTCTGCAACACACATGTGTATGCTCACAGCAGCAGTTGGTTGGTCGGCGGAGCTCTGTTACAATTTCGATCCCTGGGTGATTTCTGCGATACACGTGTGTATGCTCGCAGCAGCACTTGGTCGGCCAAACCTTCGCAACCTTTGATCCTTGGGTGCAACCCCCAATTGACTTATATTCTGCAACGCGCATGTGTGCTCGCAGTAGCAACTTGTCTGGCCGAACAGTCGCAACCTTCGGCCGTTAGGTGCAACTTTGAATTGCCAGATTCTGCATCACACGTGTGTATGCTCCAGCCAAGCGCTTGGTCGGCCAAACCCTCTTGTAACCCTTGCCTTGGAGGCAACCGTGTGTTGACTTATTGTGCGGCCTTGTAGTAAAAACTGCATGTTCTCAGTGGCAGTTGGTCGGCGGAACCCTTGTAAACCTTGCTAACCCTTGACTTTTAGGTGTTCTGCAAGACACACATGTGTGTCTGTGTGTGTGTGCGTTTGCAGCAGCATTTGGTCGAACAGTGCTCGCAGCAGCACTTGGTCGGCCAAGCCCTTGTAACCCTTGATCCTTGTGTGCAGCTGCAATTGATCTGCCAAATCCTTGTTTCCCTTGAACCCTTAGGTGCAGGCCGGAATTGATATGTTCTGCAACGCACATGTGTGTACTCACAGCAGCAGTTGGTCGGCCAAACCCGTGTAACCTTTGATCCTTGGGTGCAATCTTGAATTGCGTTGGTCTATTCTGAAACAAACATGTGTATGCTCGCAGCAGCGCTTGGTCGGCCAAACCCTTTGTAACCCTTCATCCTCGGGTGCAACCCTGAATTTGCTTATTCTGCAACTCACAGGTGTGTGCTCGCAGCAGCAATTGGTCGGCCAAACCCTTGAAACCCTTGGTCCTCTGGTGCAACTCCCAATTGACTTATTCTGCAACACACATGTGTATGCTCGCAGCAGCAATTGGTCTGCCACTCCGGTGCAACCCTGAATTGATTTATTCTGCAACACACACATGGGTATGCTCACAGCAGCAATTGGTCTGCCACCCCGCTGCAAGACACATGTGTATGCTCACAGCAGCAATTGTAACCCTTGAGCCGTGGGTGCAATCCTTGATTGATCTGATCTATTCTGTAAGGCGCATGTGCCTTCACAATGTGTGTCCTCGCAGCAGCACGCCAAACCCTTGTAACCCTTGGCGACCCTTGGGTGCAATCTTGAAATGACACATTCTGCAACACACATTTGTGTGCTGACAGCAACAACTGGTCGGCCAAACCTATTTGTAACCTTTGACTCTTGGGTGCAACCCTGAATTCGTCTGTTCTGCGACACACGTGCGTATGCTCCCAGCAGAATTGGGTCGGCCACACCTTCGTAAACCTTGACTCTCGGTTAGGCTCTGGATTGACCTATTCTGCAACACACACGTGTGTGCCCGCCGCAGCAGGTGGTCGGCCAAATCTTTGTGTAACCGTTGATCCTTGTGGGTGAAAGCCTGAGCTTGTGCAGCCCTGATTTCTGCAATACGCATGTGTATGCTCGCAGCAGCACCTGGTCGGCGAAACCTTTGTAACCCTTGAATGTTGGGTGCAGTCTTGAACTGACGTCTTCTGCAACACACATGTGTTTGCTGACAGCAACTATTGGTCAGCCGAACCTTGGTAACATTTGACCCTTAGGTGCGCCATCTGTTCTGCGACAAATATGTGTATGCTCTCAGCAGCATTTGGTCGGCCAAACCTTTGTAAATCTTGACCCTCGGTGCAACTCTGCATTGATGTATTCTGCAATGCACATGTGTGTGTACGCCGCGGCAGGTGGTCCAGCCAGGCCAAGCCTTTGCAACCGCTGACCCTTGGGTGAAACCCTGAGTTTTATTGTTCTGCAGCACACATGTGTATGTGCTTACAGCAGCACCTGGTCGACTGGACCTTTGTGACATTTCGACCCTTGGGTGCAGTTCTGATTTAATTTGTTTTTGCAACACACATGTGCATGTTCGCAGCAGCAATTTTGGTCGGGCGATCCCTTGTAACCCTTGACCCTTGCGTGCAACCCTCAAGTGACTCACGCGTGTGTGCTCACAGCCTCACAGCAGCAATTGGTCGGCGAAGCCCTGATCAAATCTCGACCCCTGGGTGCAACCCTGGTTTCTGCAATACACATGTGTATGCCCGCAGCAGCACTTGGTCGTCAAACCTTCGTAACTCTTGATCCGTGCGTGCAACCCTTGATTGATGTATTCTGCAAGACACATGTGCCCTCACAGTGTGTGTCCTCACAGCAGTACGTGGCCGGCCAAACCCGTGTAACCCTTGACCCGCGGGTGCAACCTTGAATTGACGTATTCTGCAACACACGCATGTTTGTGTGTGCTCACTGCAACAGTTGGTCGGGCAAACCTTTGTAACCTTTGACCTTTGGGTGCAACCCTGAACCCATCTGTTCTGCGCGCACATGTGTATGCTCCCAGGGTCGGCCAAACCTTTGTATACCTTGACCCTCGGTGCAACTCTGCATTGTTGTATTCTGCAACGCACATGTGTGTTCCCGCCGCAGCAGGTGGTCAGCCAAGCCAAGCCTTTGCAACCGCTGACCCTTGGGTGAAACCCTGAGTTTTATTGTTCTGCAGCACACATGTGTATGCTTACAGCAGCGCCTGGTCGACCGGACCCTTGTAACATATCGACCCTTGGGTGCAGCCCTGATTTGATTTGTTTTGCAACACACATGTGTTTGCTCGCAGCAGCAACTGGTCGGGCGAACCCTTGTTATCCTTGATCCTCGGGTGCAACCCTCAAGTGCTCCATTCTGCAACACACATGTGTATGCTGACAGCAGCAGTTGGTCTGCGAAGCTCTGATTAAATTTCGGCCCTGGGTGCAACCCTGATTTCTGCAATGCACATGTGTATGCTTGCAGCAGCACTTCGTCGGCGAAACCCTTATAACCTTGGAATGCTGGAAACAGCCTTGAACTGACATATTCTGCAACGTGCGTGCGTAACAGCAACAACTGGTCCCTTTGACCCATGGCGGACTTGGGTGCAACTTTGAATTGACAGATTTCGGAGCACACATGTATATGCTCCCAGCCGCAATGGGTCGGCCAGACCCTTGTAACCCTGAGCTTGCTTTTTCTGCAGTTCAGATGTGTGCTCGTAGCAGCAGTTGCTCGGTCAAACCCTTGTTGTAAGCCTTCGTCCTCTCGTGCAGCCCTCAGTTGATTTATTCTGCAACACACATGTGTATGCTCACTGCAGCAATTGGTGTGCCACTCCGTTGTAACCTTTGACTCTTGGGTGCAACCTTGAATTGATACATTCTGCAACGCGCGTGTGTATGCTCACATCAGCAGTTGCCCGGCCAAACCTTTGTAACCCTCGATCCGCGGGTGCAGTCCTTGTTTGATCTATTCTGCAAGGCACATGTGCCCTCACAATGTGCGTCCGTGGCCGGCCAAACCTTGTAACTCTTGATCCACGGGCGCAGCCTTGAATTGACATATTCTGCAACACACGAGTGTGTGTGTGTGCTCAAGGCAACAATTGGTCGGCCAAACCTTGGAACCTTTGACCTTGGGTGCAACCTTGAATTCGTCTGTTCTGCAACGCGCAACATGTGCGTGCCAGCAGGAGCTGGTCGGCCGAACCCTTGTAGACCCTTGGGCGTAGCCCTGATTCGATTTGTTTTGCAACGCACATGTGTATGCTCGCTGCAACAACTCTTGTAACCCTTGATCCTTGGGTGCAACAAGTGATCCATTCTGCAACACACATGTGTATGCTGACAGTAGCAGTTGGTCGGCGAAGCCCTGAAAGAATTTCGACCCTTGGGTGCAGCCGTGATTCGATTTGTTTTGCAATGCACATGTGTATGCTCGCTGCAACAACTGGTCGGGCGAACCCTTGTAACCCTTGATCCTTAGCTGCAACTCCAAGTGATCCATTCTGCAACACACATGTGTATGCTGACAGCAGCAGTTGGTCGGCGAAGTCCTGATCAAAATTTCGACCCTTTGGTGCAGGTGTGATTTCTGCAATACACATGTGTATGCTCGCAGCAGCATTTGGTCGGCGAAAATCTTGTAGACCTTGAATGTTGGGTGCAGCCCTGAACTGACATATCCTGCAACGTGCAGGTGTTTGCTCACAGCAACAACTGATCGGCCAAGCCTTTGTAACCTTGACGCTGGGGTGCAAATTAGGGGGTAGGGATTAAGGCTAATGATTAAGGTGTTCACGTGTCCAGGATCTATTTGTTCTGCAACACAAGTGTGTATGCCCCCAGCAGCATTTGGTCGGCCAAACCTCTGTGAACCTTGACCCTCGGTGCGACTCTGCGTTGATTTACTCTGCAACACACATGTGTGTGCCCGCAGCAGCAGGTTGTCGGTATTATTCTGCGGCACACGTGTGTGTACTTACAGCAGCACCTGGTTGGGTCGGACCCTTGTAACATTTCGACCCTTGGGTGGGTGCAACCCTGGTTTGATTTAATTTGCAACACACATGTGAATGCTCGCAGCAGGAAGTGGTCGGGCGATCCCTTGTAACCTTTGATCCTTGGGTTGCGCATTCTGCAACACACTTGGTCGGCGAAGCGCTGGTAAGATTTCGAACACCGCCTGTGTTGACTTCTTCTGCGACGTTTTTAGTTTGCATGGTCTCAGTAGCAGTTGGTCGGCCAAACCCTGGTAAACCTTGATTTTTGGGTGTTCGGCAACACACATGTGCGTGCTCGCGGCAGCATTTGGTCGAACAGTGCTCGCAGCTGCGTTTGGTCCGCCAAACCCTTGTAACCCTTGATCCTCGGGTGCAGCAGCAACTGATCTGCCAAATCCTTGTTACCCTTGACCCGTAGGTGCAGGCCTGAATTGATATTTTCTGCAAAACACAGTGGTGTGCTCACTGCGGCAGTTGGTCAGCCAAACCTGTGTAACCTATGATCCCTGGTTGCAACCTTGAATTGGTTTATTCTGCAACAAGCGTGTGTATGCTCGCAGCAGCGCGTCGTCGGCCAAACCTTCGTAACCCTTGATCCTCGGGTGCAACCCTGACTTCGCGTGTTCTGCAACTCGCATGTGTGTGTGTGTGTGTGCGCGCTCACAGCAGCATTTGGTCGGTCAAACCCTTGCAACCCTTGGTCCTCTGGTGACTCTTATTTGATTTTTCTGCAACACAGCTGTGTATGCTCACAGCAGCAATTGGTTCGCCACTCCGTTGTAACCCTTGGCTCCTGGGTGCACCCCTGAATTGACACATTCTGCAACACACGTGTGTATGCTCAGAGCAGCAACGGGTCGGCCAAACCTGGTAACCTGTGTAACCCTTGTTCCGCGGGTGCACCGCTTGATTGATCTGTTCTGCAACACACATGTGCCCTCACAGCGTGTGTCCTCGCAGTAGCACTCCTCGACCCATGAGTGCAACGTTGAATTCTGGGTGCAACCTCTGCAACACACCTGTGTGTGCCCGCAGCAGCAGGTGGTCGGCCAAACCTTTGTGTTGCCGTTGATCCTTGGGTGAAACTCGCAGCAGCAAGTGGTCGGGCGAACCCTTGTAGCCCTTGTAACCCTTGGCCCTTGGGTGCAACCCTCAAGTACCCTAGTCTGCAACGCACGTGTGTATGAGGCCTTGATAAAATTTCGACCCCTGGGTGCAGCCCTGATTTCTGCGCTACGCACGTGTATGCTCGCAGCAGCACTTGGTCGGCAAAACCTTTGTAACCCTTGAATGTTGGGCGCAGTTTTGAACTGACGTATTCTGCAACACACATGTGTGTGCTATCAGCAACTACTGGTCGGCCAAACTTTGGTAACGTTTGACCATTTAGGTGCATCATCTGGTCTGCGCCACACATGTGTATGCTCTCAGCAGAATTTGGTCAGCCGAACCTTTGTAAACCTGGACCCTCGGTGCAACTCTGCGTTGATGTATTCTACAACACACATAACACACATGTGTGTGCCCGCCGCAGCGGGTGGTCAGCCAAGCCAAGCCTTTGCAACCGTTGACCGTTGGGTGTGTGAAACCCTGAGTTTTATTGTTCTGCAGCACACATGTGTATGCTTACAGCAGTGCCTGATCGACCGGACCCTTGTAACATATCGACCCTTGGGTGCAGCCCTGATTTGATTTGTTTTGCAACACACATGTGTATGCTCGCAGCAGCAACTGGCCGGGCGAACCCTTGTAACCCTTGATCCTCGGGTGCAACCCTCAAGTGACTCAGTCTGCAACATACCGTGTGTATGCTCACAGCAGCAGTTGGTCGGCGAAGCTCTGATAAACAATTTCGGCCCTTGGGTGCAACCCTGATTTCATGCTTGCAGCAGCACTTCGTCGGCGAAACCCTTATAACCTTGGAATGCTGGAAACAGCCTTGAACTGACATATTCTGCAACGTGCGTAACAGCAACAACTGGTCCCTTTGAACCATGGCGGACTTGGGTGCAACATTGAATTGACAGATTTCGGAACACACATGTATATGCTCCCAGCCGCACTTGGTCGGCCAAACCCTTGTAACCCTGAGCTTGCTTATTCTGCAGCTCAGATGTGTGTTCTCATAGCAGCAGTTGCTCGGTCAAACCCTTGTTGTAACCCTTCGTCCCTTGTGCAGCCCTCAGTTGATTTATTCTGCAACACGCATGTGTATGCTCACTGCAGCAATTGGTCTGCCACTCCGTTGTAACCTTTGACTCTTGGGTGCAACCCTGAATTGATGCATTCTGCGACGCACATGTGTATGCTCACATCAGCAGTTGCCCGGCCAAACCTTTGTAACTCTCGATCCGTGGGTGCAGCCCTTGTTTGATCTATTCTGCAAGGCACATGTGCCCTCACAATGTGCGTCCGTGGCCGGCCAAACCTTGTAACCCTTGATCCACGGGCGCAGCCTTGAATTGACATATTCTGCAACACACGAGTGTGTGTGTGTGTGTGTGCTCAAGGCAACAATTGGTCGGCCAAATCTTGGAACCTTTGACCTTGGGTGCAACCTTGAATTCGTCTGTTCTGAAACGCGCAACATGTGCGTGCCAGCAGGAGCTGGTCGGCCGAACCCTTGTAGACCCTTGGGCGCAGCCCTGATTCGATTTGTTTTGCAACGCACATGTGTATGCTCGCTGCAACAACTGGTCGGGCGAACCCTTGTAGCCTTTGGTCTTTGGGTGCAACTCCAAGTGATCCATTCTGCAACACACGTGTGTATGCTGACAGTAGCAGTTGGTCGGCGAAGCCCTGATAGAATTTCGACCCTTGGGTGCAGCCGTGATTCGATTTGTTTTGCAACGCACATGTGTATGCTCGCTGCAACAACTGGTCGGGCGAACCCTTGTAACCTTTGATCTCTGGGTGCAACTCCAAGTGATCCATTCTGCAACACACATATGTATATGCTGACAGTAGCAGTTGGTCGGCGAAGCCCTGATAGAATTTCGACCCTTGGGTGCAGCCGTGATTCGATTTGTTTTGCAACGCACATGTGTGTGCTCGCTGCAACAACTGGTCGGGCGAACCTTTGTAACCTTTGATCTTTGGGTGCAACTCCAAGTGATCCATTCTCCAACACACATGTGTATGCTGACAGCAGCAGTTGGTCGGCGAAGTCCTGATAAAAATTTCGACCCTTTGGTGCAGGTGTGATTTCTGCAATACACATGTGTATGCTCGCAGCAGCATTTGGTCGGCGAAAATCTTGTAGACCTTGAATGCAGGGTGCAGCCCTGAACTGACATATCCTGCAACACACAGGTGTTTGCTCACAGCAACAACTCGTCGGCCAAGCCTTTGTAGCCTTTGACGCTGGGGTGCAAGATCTATCTGTTCTGCAACACAAGTGTGTATGCCCCCAGCAGCATTTGGTCGGCCAAACCTCTGTGAACCTTGACCCTCGGTGCAACTCTGCGTTG
Source organism: Symbiodinium sp. clade A Y106 (assembly GCA_003297005.1). Classification (NCBI taxonomy): domain Eukaryota; class Dinophyceae; order Suessiales; family Symbiodiniaceae; genus Symbiodinium; species Symbiodinium sp. clade A. The sequence continues at coordinate 4,969 of BGNK01003013.1, read as the reverse complement.
ATTTACTCTGCAACACACATGTGTGTGCCCGCAGCAGCAGGTTGTCGGCCACACCTTTGTTACAGCTGACCCTTGGGTGAAACCCTGAGTTTCATTATTCTGCTGCACACATGTGTGTACTTACAGCAGCACCTGGTTGGGTCGGACCCTTGTAACATTTCGACCCTTGGGTGGGTGCAACCCTGGTTTGATTTAATTTGCAACACACATGTGTATGCTCACAGCAGGAAGTGGTCGGGCCACCCCTTGTAACCCTTGATCCTTGGGTTGCGCATTCTGCAACACACATGTGTATGCTCACAGCAGCAGTTGGTCGGCGAAGCGCTGGTAAGATTTCGAACCCCGCCTGTATTGACTTATTCTGCGACTTCTTTTGGTTTGCGTGCTCTAAGTAGCAGTTGGTCGGCCAAACCCTTGTAACTCTTGATTTTTGGGTGTTCTGCAACGCACATGTGTGTGCTCAAAGCAGCATTTGGTCGAACACTGCTCGCAGCTGCATTTGAACGGCCAAGCTCTTGTAACCCTTGACCCTCGGGTGCAGCAGCAATTGATCTGCTAAATCCTTGAGGTGCAGGCCTGAGTTGATATTGTCTGCAAAACACAGTTGTGTGCTCACTGCAGCAGTTGGTCGGCCAAACCCGTGTAACCTATGATCTCTGGTTGCAACCTTGAATTGGTTTATGCTGCAACAAGCGTGTGTGTGTGTGTGTGTGTGTGCGTTTGCGTGCTCGCAGCACGCGTCGTCGGCCAAACCTTCGTAACCCTTGATCCTCGGGTGCAACCCTGACTTTGCGTATTTTGCAACTCGCATGTGTGTGTGTGTGTGTGCGCTCACAGCAGCCTTTTGGTCGGTCAAAACCTTGTAACCCTTGGTCCTCTGGTCAACCCTCATTTGATTTTTCTGCAACACAGCTGTGTATGCTCACAGCAGCAATTGGTTCGCCACTCCGTTGTAACCCTTGGCTCCTGGGTGCACCCCTGAATTGACACATTCTGCAACGCACGTGTGTGTGCTTAGAGCAGCAACGGGTCGGCCAAACCTGTGTAACCCTTGTTCCGTGGGTGCACCGCTTGATTGATCTGTTCTGCAAGACGCATGTGCCCTCGCAGGGTGTGTCCTCACAGTAGCACTCCTCGACCCTTGAGTGCAACGCTGAATTGACATATTCTGCGACACGCATGTGTGCTCACAGCAACAACTGGTCGGCCAAACCTTACCTTTGTAACCTTTGACCCTTGGGTGCAACCCTGAATTCGTCTGTTCTGCAACACACATGCGTATGCTCCCAGCAGAATTGGGTCAGCCACGCCTTCGTAAACCTTGACACTCGGTGCAGCTCTGCATTGACCTATTCTGCAACACACATGTGTGTGCCCGCAGCAGCAGGTGGTCGGCCAAACCTGCGTGTAACCGTTGATCCTTGGGTGAAACCCTGAGTTTTATCATTCTGCAGCACGCATATGTATGCTTGCAGCAGCACCTGGTCGGCCGAAGCCTTGTAATATTTCGACCCTCGGGTGCAGCCCTGGCTTGATTTATTTTGCAGCACCTTTGTGTGCTCGCAGCAGCAAGTGGTCGGGCGAACCCTTGTAACCCTTGTAACCCTTGGCCCTTGGGTGCAACCCTCAAGTGACCTAGTCTGCAACGCACGTGTGTATTGCAGCCCTGATGTCTGCAATATGCATGTGTATGCTCGCAGCAGCACTTGGTCGGCGAAACCTTTGTAACAATTGAATGTTGGGTGCAGTTTTGAACTGACGTATTCTGCAACACACGTGTGTGTCTGTGCTATCAGCAACTACTGGTCGGCCAAACCTTGGTAACATTTGACCCTTAGGTGCATCATCTGGTCTGCGACACACATGTGTATGCTCTCAGCGGAATTTGGTCAGCCGAACCTTTGTAAACCTTGACCCTCGGTGCAACTCTGCATTGATGTATTATGCAACACACGTGTGTGGGCCCACCGCATCGGGTGGTCAGCCAAGCCAAGCCTTGCAACCGTTGACCGTTGGGTGTGTGAAACCCTGAGTCTTATTGTTCTGCACCACGCATGTGTATGCTTACAGCAGCACCTGGTCGACCGGAACCTTGTAACATATCGACCCTTGCGTGCAGCCCTGATTTGATTTGTTTTGCAACACACATGTGTATGCCAGTGTATGCTCGCAGCAGCAACTGGTCGGGCGAACCCTTGTAACCCTTGATCCTCGGGTGCAACCCTGAAGCGACTCAGTCTGCAACATACATATGTATGCTTACAGCAGCAGTTGGTCGGCGAAGCTCTGATAAAAAATAGACCCTTGGGTGCCACCCCGATTCTGCAATACACATCTGTATGCTGGCAGCAGCACTTCGTCGGCGAAACCCTTATAACCTTGGAATGTTGGTTGCAGCCCTGAACTGACATATTCTGCAACGCACATGCGTGTGCTCACAGCAACAACTGGTCGGCCAAACCTTTGTAACCTTTGTAACCTTTGACCCATGGCGGACTTGTGTGCAGCTTTGAATTGACAGACATCGGAGCACACATGTATATGCTCCCAGCCGCACTTGGTCGGCCAATCCCTTGTAACCCTTGATCCTTGGGTTCAGCAGCACAAGCCTGAGGCAGCCTGAGTTGATATTTTCTGAAACACACGTGTGTATGCTCACAGCAGCAGCACCCATGTAACCTATGATCCGTGGTTGCAACCTCTCAATTGGTTTATTCTGCAACAGACATCTGTATGCTTGCAGCAGCACTTGGTCGAAACCTTTGCAACCCTTGCCCCTCGGGTGCAACCCTGAACCTGCTTATTCTGCAACTCAGATGTGTGTGCTCATACCAGCAATTGGTCGGTCAAACCCTTGTTGTAGCCCTTCGTCCTGCTCTGTTGATTTATTCTGCAACATATGTATGCTCACTGCAGCAATTGGTCTGCCACTCCGTTGTAACCTTTTGACTCTTGGGTGCAACCTTGAATTGATACATTCTGCAACGCACATGTGTGTGTGTGCTCACATCAGCAGTTGCTCGGCCAAACCTTGGTAACCCTTGATCCGTGGGTGCAACCCTTGTTTCATCTATTCTGCAAGGCACATGTGCCCTCACAATGTGTGTCCTCGCAGCAGCACGTGGCCGGCCAAACCTTGTAGCCCTTGATCCATGGGCGCAGCCTTGACTTGACATATGTGTGCTCAAGGCAACAATTGGTCGGCCAAACCTGGAAACCTTTGACCTTGGGTGCAACCTTGAATTCGTCTGTTCTGCGCCACACATGTGTCTGCCCTCAGTAGCATTTGGTCGGCCAGACCTTTGCAAGCCCCTCGGTGCAACACACAGGTGTCTGCCCACAGCAGCAGGTGGTCGGCCAAACCTTTGTAACCGTTGACCCTTGGGTGAAACCCTGACTTGTTTAACGTTCTGCAGCACGCGTGTGCGTGCCAGCAGGAGCTGGTCGGCCGAACCCTTGTAACATCTCGACCCTTGGGTGCAGCCCTGATTTGATTTGTTTTGCAACACACATGTGTATGCTAGCAGCAGCAGTCGGTCGGGCGAATCCTCGCAGCAGCACGTGGCCGGCCAACTCCTTGTAACCCTTGACCCATGGGTGCAACCTTGAATTGACGTATTCTGCAACACACATGTGTGCGCTCAAGGCAACAATTGGTCGGTCAAACCTGTGTACCCTTCGACCTTTTGGGTGCAACCCTGAATCCGTCTGTTCTGCAACACACATGTGTATGCTCCCAGCAGAACTTGGTCGGCCAAACCTCGTAAATCTTGACCCTCGGGCGACTCTGCGTTGATGTGTTCTGCAACACACATGTGTGTGCCCACAGCAGCACGTGGTCGGCCAAACCTTTGTAACCGTTGATCCTTGGGTGAAATGCTGGGTTTTATCATTCTGCAGCACACATGTGTATGCTTGCAGCAGCACCTGGTCTTCCGAAACCTGATAACATGTCGACCAGCCCTGATTCGATTTATTTTGCAGCGCACAGGTGTATGCTCGCAGCAGCATTTGGTCGGGCGAAGTTGATCCTTGGGTGCAACCCTCAAGTGACCCATTCTGCAACACAAATGTGTGTGCTCACAGCAGCAGTTGGTCGGCGACGCCCTGGTAAAATTTTGACCCCTAGGTGCAACCCTGATTTCTGCAATACGCGTGTGTATGCTCGCAGCAGCACTTGAGCGCCCAAACGTTCGTAACCCTTGATCCTTGGGTACAACCCTCAATTGACCTTTTCTGCAACACAAGTGTGTGTGTGTGTGTCTGCTCGCAGTAGCAGTAGCAATTGCCTTTGAACCTTGGCTGCAACCTTGAGTGCGTGTGTTCTGCCACACACATGTGTATGCTCCCAGCAGAATTTGGTCGGCCAAGCCTCGTAAACCCTTCGGTGCAACTCTGCATTGATGTATTCTGCAACACGCATGCGGGTGCTCGCAGCAGCAGGTGGTCGGCGAAACCTTTGGTAACCGTTGCTCCTTGGGTGAAACCCCGCGTTTTATCATACCGCAGCACACATGTGTATGCTTGCAGCAGCACCTGGTCGGCCGAACCCTTGAAACATTTCAACCCTTGGGCGCAGCCNACCGTTGCTCCTTGGGTGAAACCCCGCGTTTTATCATACCGCAGCACACATGTGTATGCTTGCAGCAGCACCTGGTCGGCCGAACCCTTGAAACATTTCAACCCTTGGGCGCAGCCCTGGTTTGATTTATTTTGCCACATACATTCACACATGTGTATGGGTGCAACCCTCAAGTGACTCATTCTGCAACCCATGTGTGTATGATCACAGCAGCAGTTGGTCGGCAACCCTGACTTCATCTGTTCTGCGACACACATGTGTATGCCCCCATAACAAGCTTTTACAATACCCCTACAGCCTGTTTTCCTTCGTACAGAAGTACAGTCAAACCGCGTGCGACTGAAGGCTCAAAGTGTGTTGGTGAAAAGTTGCGTAGCTCTGTTGTGG
>BGNK01003012.1:25703-85041 GCA_003297005.1 Symbiodinium sp. clade A Y106 | reverse complement strand
TCCTCAGCCTTTCGTCTGGCTTTTTCTTCGTCCAAACGACGGTTCAAAAGAGTCAACTGAGCACTCTGAGCTTGCATCAGAAAGTTCATCTGATTCTGCTGTTGCTGCAATGCTGTGTTTTGGTTCAGCATCTGCAACATCAACTGCTGCAGTTGGTCCGCACCCAAAGTGGGCGTCGGCGGAACCGAAAAAAGCTGAACAGGTGCACCCGTCGGCGCACTTCCACTCCCTGGCACCTGTGCTGCCGTCGTAGGCGGCTGGGCAGAGGGACTCCATGAACTTGGTCCGAACAAGTCGAAGTCCATCTCCTCAGGCACACACGTGCTGTGTGGCGAACCTGCAGCACTCTTTCCTTGCTCGGGCGAGGCCATGGCGCTTCACAGCTTCTGGACTTTCCTCAGGAGCTCCGCTACCATGTGAAAAACAGAGCGCGTAGCACTCGGTCTCTTTCTTGAGCCAAAGCGCGGGCGCAGCTCAGCGTTGTTGGGCTCTCACTGACAGTGAAACAACTTCAGCTGTCTGTCTCCAAGCAAAGCACTTCATAACTAAACCAAAAACGAGACGAANGCAGCTCAGCGTTGTTGGGCTCTCACTGACAGTGAAACAACTTCAGCTGTCTGTCTCCAAGCAAAGCACTTCATAACTAAACCAAAAACGAGACGAAACGAACGTGCAGTCACTCACCTCACTCAAAAGCACTCCTAACAGCTTCAGCATGCCAGCACATCAGGACATCCAAGATGAAAGGGAAATTTCACAAAGTTCGCTGCTGAACAAGGTAAAAGGAAATGCGACGAAGGGTTTTGCCCAACCCCGTGCGCTGTGATCCAAGGCAAGCACAAGGGGTGTGAGACATGGCGGCTGTGAAACAAGGCTGGTGAAACTCAGTTGGCTTCAGGCAGTGGATGGCAGCAAGAGTTGGCTTGCGCGCGACGTTCCAGCAAGACCTCTGGGGCTCCGGAAGGCGCTGCTGGCGGCTATCGGCAAGGGACTCCTCAAGTTGCCGACTCGGGTCCGATGGCCTGCTGCTCGGAGGTGCACCTGCGAATTTTGACGGGTGACTGAAGTCCTCGAGCCAGGCTACACACAGGCATGTGGGCATGTTAGGTGTGTGGCAGCGCGTGGGGTGCGACAGCCTTGAAAGAAGAGTGCGGCGAATATCACCCATCAGTTGGTAGCAGTACTGGCCGGCTCTCGTAAATCGCCGTTCGGGCGGCTGAGCATCGCGCAGCGGTCCTCGCCCCGACTCCGGCCTCGGCTGCAATTCTGATCGCTTCTCGTTGCTGAGTCCAGCTCATGGTGAGCTGTTTTAACTTCCCGCCTGGAGGAAAAAAGTTCGTCACCCGAGCGCGAGCGGGCTCGAATTTTTTTCCGGTCATATCGATCAAGTACCGCACCACATGAGTGCTCTTTGCCTTGGCTGTGCCGTCAAACTGTCTTCTGCTTCAATATCGAAGTCCAGGCTTTGCTGGCCGTTGCAGGTGACCCCGAAAAGTGATGAGTATGCACATCACCCGGTTCTACTGCTGAAGTAGCTGGCACTGAGGGTTCTGCGTGACAGTCTTCGAGAAGAAGCTTCCACTCGACCCCCAATTACGAGGCTGCACCGACAATGCCGTGTCTGCTACCGTGCTGCTCTGCTGTGCTACTGTGCTACTCTGTGCTACTGTGCTACTCCGCTGCGCAGGATGCGGCTCTCCATGCCAGAGTCGCGGCATTGTCACCAGTGTTTCCACGGGTGACTTCTTCTGGTGCTGGTTTGAGCTTCAGGCGGCAAGGAGGTGGCTCACTTCGACTCCGCGGTCACTACTGGGAGTGCTCGGGTCTTCAGGGACGGCGTTGAGGAGAGTGACCTGGAGTGTGGAGGCTTCAGACAGGATTGGCTCCTTGGTGGACGCTGCTTCGAAGACATGTGACATGACGCCGGAGGACACTACACTGGATAGCGGGTGGATCATGTGCAAATCCACTTACGGTCGTGTGGTGTGAGGCGCAGCTTCTTCTCGACGGTCCTGCGAAGCGGAGAAGCCAGGCGTCGCCAGAGGATGCGGGGTTCTCTTCGGCCTCGAGCTTATGAAGCTGGCCTGCGCCGGGAGTTCTGGTCCCTTGTCCCCGGTGATCGCCAGAGTACCTAGCTGTAAAGCAGGCTTATGCATAGTGGCCAATACTTGATCATCGCGCTGGCTCTTCATGGTGGCTAGGGACCGGGTAGTCTGGTTGTGGTTGCTGGGGCTGAGGGCTCCGTGCAGCACGGTTTGTCAATCTGCTAGCTTTCGGGCTCTTGCTGGCTAGGAGAATGCTGCTCCAGGATTTCGGTTTTACCTTATGGTCCCGAGGGTGGTAGCCGTGAATGGTCTCCTCTAGCTTCGGGGCTTCAGGTTTGCAGGCTTAGTGCATCTGGGTCATTTTGTCCTGGAGGGGCGGACCTCTCTTTTGCGATGAGGGCGTGACTTTGTCCCCTCGGGCCGCCGGGTTCACCCGCTAGCGACGGCAAGCGAGCCGATGCATCAAGCAAAATAGCGTATTGTGCGACGTCTGCATGTTCGTCTTGCGATCTCGGCCTGTGGGCCGTTGGGACAGTGTGTTTTTTGCGGCCATAGGGCTTTTGATTCCAAGCATGGAGTCCTGCGTTGGAGTGTGCAAACTCCTTCTCGGTATGCTGAGACATGTTGCTCCAGCGGGAGTGGGGCATGCGCCATCCATGTGTAGAGCACGAGAGGTAGTTCATTCAGTACTTAGATGTCAGGACATCTCATTGATCTGGTGTTAGGGGCCTTCTTTCATGGATAGTGGAACGGGCGCTGCCTCCGGCGATCTTCGACGAGCTCAGAAGCACTTCAGCTGGCGGAGCTGGCGCGGCAGCTCAACAATTTGCAATCCTTTGTGACAGAAGGGTTGGTGGGTTTGGAGGGTCATTGGACTGCTAGATCGGCTCGCTTAGAGTTCGAAATTCTGGCTGCGGTGACTGAGCTTCACGAGCGTGTGGATTCAATTATCAGGCAACTTCGCGGCATCGAGGTTCGTCTTCAAGGGCTTGAGGGCCGTGGCGAGAACACAGATCCGCCTGATCTGGAGTCGCTTGATTAGGGTGTGTGGGCGGCTCAGTCAGTACATTTGATGTCTTCAGGCTATAGCGGTGGTTCATGTGGTCAGCGTGGCATGCTGCCGTTAACCCCGGTGGCGCGGCCCCATCCTTCGGGGAAGCACTGCCCTCGGAGGCTCTCCGACACGGATCGCAGGCCGAGCAGCACTTGGATTGCCGAAGATCCGGTGGATTTGGCGCCGCCGAGACCGCGGCGACCATTCTTGCATCTTCATGAAGAACCTCTTCCGGTTCCGGCGCCCCGCAGGGCGGCGGATTACTTTAGGCAGAGACCTCCTGTTCAGCAAGCGCAAGGTTTGGTTCTGGATCCTCCGAGTCGGGCCCCTGGTCCGCTTCCGAACTCCGTGTGTGGGGCCAAGCGTTCTATGGTGCTGTCAGGGAATCGCAGTCGCAGCCCAAAGGGGTTCAAGTCGTCGCAGATGCAACATGAAGCAGTGTGGCAGCGGTGTCTGGCCTTGTGGGCTTTGGTGGAACCATTACTTTTCCCAATTTCTTCGGTTCTTCAAGAATTGGGTGAGTCTCTTCACTCAGACAAACTGACCCTCAACATGCTCAAGTCGGTTTCGGAAAACACGTTGCTTCGCTACTTGACACATCTCCTGAAATTCTTGCGCGCTTTGCGGGATTTGGGGGTGGATTGGGATGCCCTTCGGCAGATCAATGTTGCAGATGCCCTACTTGCTCTTCATAAAACAGGGGACCACGTGACCAATGGCATCAAGGCAGTCAGATGGTCTTTTCGGGTTTTTGGTCTGCGATTACCGGACTTGTATGGTGGCCTCATGTCAGGGCTGGAGCATCGTGTGGTTTCAGATCGCAGGGAGGCTCTTCCGCTCCCAATCTTTGTCTTGGCTTTTTGTGAACGCTATCTTCTTTTGGAGCAGGGTGAACCAGGATTGCGGTTATTTATGGGGGCCCTGCTGGTGGCAGCCAATGCCAGCTTGAGATTTTCCGATATGCAACACGTGTTATGGTCTTCGCTACAGGCTGCTCAGGACAATGTCAGGGCCATCTCTTTTCGAACTAAGTCATCGAGAAGGGGGATGCCATTTGGCTTCGTGTCCTGTGATTTTTGTGGCGACACTGCTTCTTATTATCACAGCTGGGTTTGCAAGTATCTACATCTTCTCGGTTCAGAGTGGGACGCAGTGGTGGCTCGCTTTGGGGAGACAATACCAGACGCTCTTTTCTTCATTTCGGGTACGTCAGAGTGGCAACCGATGAGTTATGCACAGGCGCTGTCGGCATTTAGAGGCGTTCTGGTCTTGGCCGGGATGTCCCCGGGCGAGGCTTCCTCTTACACTTTGCACTCTTTGAAGACTTGCCTGCTAGCGGCTTTGGCGCAGCTTCAGGTATCTTTTCGCAAAAGGGGTTTACAGGGACACCATCGTTCCTCGTCTGGCAACGGATGCGTTCTGCTATACAGCAGAGATGATGTACATGGGGCGCTCTCCTTGCAACACATGTTCTGGGAAAAGGTCCGCGGTGGCTGGCTTCCTTTGCGCCCGCAAGCTCGGGGCGGTCAGCTGCCGGCAGAACAACTTCCGATTCATCCGATGGTGGTGACTTACCAGTCATCTCCTGCGCATCATAGGTTTCCGGTCGAGGCTTTGGCTTTTCTTTCGAGTCCTATGCCGTCGCCTGCTGCACAGCCGGGTTCCTCGTCTGCTCTTGCCGAATCCGAGGATGCGGAATCCGACATTGACTCGTCATCTTCGTGCTCTACGTCCAGCAGCGCGCCATCTGGGCGGAAGGAGCGACATGATCGCTCCTCGGACGCGGCAGAGGAATATATCTGGGTGCAGACGGCCTCGGGCATCGTTCATGCAGCGGTTCCATGCCATGGTTGCGATGGTCTGGTGGTTAAACGCCCGGATTCCGTTCAGATTCGGGTGAAGCCTAAATGTGGTACGATTGCGCAACAGATGCAGGTCTTGGAAGTTCTGCCATCGGCTCCACGTTTCTGTCGGCACAAGGCATGCCAGACGGTCTTTTTGAACTAACCAGACCTAAGCTGTGGCGCGGTTTGTTTCGGGAGCCGAGCTTTCTTATTTTGCAGCGATCCTTGGTTGCCTCGGCAGGCCAGCTGAGCAACAAGGGGACGGAATTTTGTCGGCGATCGGTACATATCCGGGACATGGAAGCTCATACGGCGTATCCTTGTCTCCGGAAAAGGCTGTATCTTCAGCGTTTCAATGATAAGCTTTGTTTAGGCGGTCTTTCGACACGGCAAGGGGGATGTGCTCGCGAGCACATAAGGCAACGTGGCGAGGCGTGAGCCTTGCGGTCATTGCAGATGCTCTTGCCTTCTGTGTGTTTATGCTACGCTCGGCTGCTCTTTCTCTCTCCGTGCAGTGAAACATGAGCTGAACGGGCTGTGGCTTTCGGCAGCTTTGGGGTTTACAGGGCCATTTCTTAGCTCTATCCCTTCTCTGGGCTTATGTCGGAGGAGACCTTTGAGGTGGTTGAGGCTCCAACTGCACTGGACTCCGAGTTGGTGGCGGTGGCGGTCCAGTGCAAGGTACCGGAAGCATATCATCACATCCTCGCTGGTTTCGATGTTCAACTTTTCGGGTGCATTGCAGCGGATTCATCATCCTTGGACGAAGCTCTTAGAGACTTGTTGGAGAACTCGACAGAGCCACCATCAACAGCTCAGCGGCTGCTTCTGCTGTCCTTGTCGGGACCGCTCCCCCGTGGGGATGGCCGCCAAGAGCAGTGCCGATCCAGACCATTCCACGGGCAATCCGTCTTCGAGCTGGTCTGAACAGTTTCCTCCGAAGCTTTCGGGCGAAAGGGTGATGAGTCTTCAGAAGTCGTTCCATTCACGCTACCCGGGAGAAGTCCTGGACCCAGAAAATTTTCCTTCTTCCAGGCTTCTGGCTTATGTCGCGAAGATTGTGCAAAAGGGGGAGTTGAAGTGGGTACCATGGAAATTTAGGATGTGCCAATCCCAACAGGACTCACTGTCAATGCGCTGCCCAGCCAAGATACCCCGCTTGGAGGAGCTTATATACGACGATGTACCTCAGCGTGAAATTCCGTCAGGAGCTGTGGGAGCGAATTATCTTTCTGGCATCTTGGGGTTGCTTTCCATTGCAGTAGCTATGCTGCAGGGGGCACACTTGTCCAACCTGCGGAAGTACGAACGGAAGTTCATCAAACTCGCTACGCAGAAGTGTGAAGCGGGCATTCGCGATCCTCATTCCGAAGAACTCGCTTCGGCAGATAGACAGCTGTGGTCACAGATGGCGGATCTAGTGAATCTACATGGGTGGTCTTTGGACGATGCCTTGACGGAATTCACTGAGGTGCGAGGCGACATGGCATCCCTGTTGCAGGCTCGAGTGGCGCTCCCAAAGAAGTTGGAGAATACAACCGCCCCCCGTCGACCGCTGGGTACTAAGGGCAAGGCCAAGGGCGGCGGCAAGGGCCGTCCTTCAGCTTCATCGGCACAGCAGAGCACAGGGGGCGCCAAGTGGATCACGAAGTTTGAGGACAAGGGCAAAACAAGGTTGTTATGCCGGGATTATTCATCGGCCAAGGGCTGTTCCTTTCCGGATTGCAAGTTTGAGCACCTTTGCCCTGTTCCACGGCCGGATGGTCGCCCGTGCTTGGGCAAGCATCCTGCTTATCAGCACAAGGCGGCGCCTCACTGACTCCCGCAGATTTCAGATGTTAAGACGGGTCGTGATGAGTTGGATTACGGAGTGGCTCAAGCCTCTTCCTTGGATCTTGACTGGGAGACATGCTTGAAGGTTCTTCAAGACCACTGCCCTGTGAACACAAGATTAATTCGTACGGCTGTCCTGGATGGGGGCCGCACTCACGCAAGCTATTTCAATGCGGGTGTGCGTTCTGGTTCTCTTGGTGGCTTGTGTCGCTTCACACAGGATCATGCTTTGCTGGTCAAGTACATCAACCTTTTTCTTCAGTCAGTTTTTCAAGATGCCACCTGGACAAGCGTTTGCGTCTCGCACAATGAATTTGCGCATCTTCACTCGGATTGCAATGCAAGCGGTTCCCTTAATCATACATGCAGTCTCGGTGCCTTTGAGAAGGGTGGCTTGTGGATCTCAGCTCCTGCGGATTTTATGCCACATCTTGAAAGGGTGCCACCTCCGGATGAGCAGGCTGATGGTTCTCTTCGAGGCTTTTTGGTTTGTACCCGTCGCCAAGGCTTCTCTTTTGATGGATCGTGGCCGCACTGCTCCGAGCCCTGGACTGGTGATCGCTGGGTCATCACAGCGTACACCTCCTCTCAGTTGGGCTCGGTGTCCGAGCAAGAGCTTCGCCAGCTGCGAGATCTAGCATTTCCACTGCCGGGTGAGGCCTCGGAAACCCGGGATCTGTCCCAGGAGGACAGGGGCCTTGCGGCGCTTTCACATCCGGTTTTGCCTTCCCCATCTTTACCTCTGGATCTGAGCAAAGTGCAGGGCAACCTTTTCCTGGAGGTATTTGCGGGCCATGCTCGGCCTCTATCGATGGCTTTTCTACAAGCGGGGGTTTCGGTCTTGTCGATTGATACAATGTTATCCCAGGATCATGATCTTCTGGATAATGCTGTCTTCGAGCCGCTGCTAAGACTTTGCTTTTCTGGGGCCGTGTCGTTGGCACACGCGTCCCCTCCTTGCAAGTAGTATTCGCGCTGCAAGTTGAGGCAACCGGGCCCCAAACCTCTTCGCTCTCCGGAACATCTGGCAGCTTTCTGAGTTGGAGTTTCAGCGCTTGCAGGAGAGTTCAACTTTGATGTCTCGTGGGGTCGAACTCCTCCATGCTACTTTCAAGGCGGGGGGGCATTTCAGTCTGGAGAACCCGGCGAACAGCATGCTCTGGTTAGAAGAGCCTGTCAGATTGTTGCTTCAGACGGCCAGTGCGGATGTTCTGGTGCTGGCCGCATGTCAGTACGATTGGGATATCTCCAAGCGGTGGGCCTTTGCCACCACTTTTCGGGACATGCAGCAGCTAGCCAAGGATTGTCCCCACACGGAAGGCTCGCATGCTCCGGTGGCTGGAGTTCGCGATGCTTTCGGCGGCTATGTGTCGCAGCAGACTTCAGAATTCCCTGCTTCCTTGGCCCAGGCTTATTGCAACTCGGCTCTTCCCCTCTTTAAGCCACAGGTGTCTCCAGCAGATGTGTCTCTTGGTCAGCTCTATCAGCTATTGCCAATCAAAGGCCAGTTTGACATGCCAGTGGCTCATCAAGATGGAGCAGGCATCTTCTCCGTTCCGGACTGGTCCTTTCCTCCGTCGGGCATGCAGGACAAGCTCAAGCCCGTCCGTCAGGCTTTGATGCACAAGCTCTTTGAAATCCGGGCACCGCTCAGGCTTCGGGAACATGTACATGCCCGCGCTGAAACACCTCTGTTCACGGAAGCTGAAGTGGAGGCTTTTCGGGCTATCTTTGCGGATTTCATGGAGGCCAACACTGCTCGCAAAGTGGACTGGATCATCCAGCCCTTCCAGCCATACACGCTGCGGGCTCTCCAACAACTATCTGAGGCTTTGGAAGATCCCGATACAGATCTCTTTGTGTGTTTACAGGAAGGAGCGCCTACAGGATTCTTTAAGGACATTCCTCGCAGTGGGATTTTCGTCCCAGTTCAGGCTGATGCTACTGATTCGGAACAACCTCTGCTCCTTTGTGATGACAACTGGAAAGGAGCCAGGGACAATCCGGAAACTCTAGCTGCCCTGGTTCAGGAGGAGCTGGCGAATGGTTGGTTGGAGGAGGTAGGAGGCTCGGAATCGATGGAAGGAAATTGCCATCGGCAAGATGAACGTGGTGATCGTTCCGGATAAGAACCCTAGATTGACGGTGGATGAGACTGTCTCTGGAGTCAATCCTGGCTGCGTGATCCCGGAGCGCTATAATCTTCCAGGCCTGGGCGACTTGCAGGCAGGGTACCCGATTCGGGGTCGGCAAACTGAGATCAGCTCTTTTTCACTAGACATCAAGGCGGCTCACAAGTCCCTATTGATGAGAGAACGAGACAGAGGATTGGCAGGCGTGACTTTTCAGGGTCGGACTTTCTTTTACCGGGTCATGCCGTTCGGCGTGAGCTGCTCGGCATATTGGTGGCAAAGGTTGTCAGCCTTTTTCGTCCGCACCTGGCACCTCTTGCTGTTCTTGGCACACTTCTTATCGATGTATGTCGACGATTTAATCCTGGCGATGTCTACCGGCGCTTTGGACGTATCGGCTTGCCTGATTCTGGCCTTTGCAGCTTCTTTCGGCATCAGGATCTCGTGGCCAAAACTGCAGCTGGGCTCGGACATCCTATGGATAGGCTGGCAACTTTGCTACAGAGCGGGTACGGTACGTGTCCCTGAGATCAAGCGGCATAAACTTCGATCTCTAATCCGCCCACTTTTGACAGATGGAAGAGTTGAACTGAAAGCAATTCAACAGGTGCTGGGGCTGTTGCAGTGGGTGACACAATTACACATTGCATTGCGGCCTTGGCTGTCATCGCTCTATGATGATATTTCTCGACCGCCCGGCACTTCTTACTCGATCGCTCCAGCTTTCTGGGATACACTGGCACCTTGCCTATCGGACGCCCTGATTTTTACGGCAACTCCGCAAGGCACGGCAATTCCGGTGGGGTCCAAGCTCTTAAGTGCTCGCCATGTACCTTTGGAGTCCAAGGCAGATCTGCGAAGAGTCCCGCTGACAGCGAAACGTGTCTGGCTCAGGGTGGCAGATCCACAGTCCAAATATCGGCGAATTTCTTTGCTGAGCAAGCGATTGTTACAATTCTGGTCGGAATGGTGTGTGACTCATCACTTTCATGAATGCTTGACACTGCCACAACGCTCTTTGGATTGTATAATGGCAGCAGACGCCTTTGCGCACGGGACCATGATTGGCATTGGCGGGTTCATCGCACTGCCTGGTTCTCCGTCTCTGTGGTTTTCAGAGAGGTATGATCTTGCAGACTTCAAGCATCTAGAATTGCCATTGCATGCGGAATCGCAAAAGGACATCTCTTGCTGGGAGACGCTGGCTCAGGCTGCTTTGATGCTATTGTTCGGCCACTTGTGCCCGGGGGGCCGCATGCGTATCTGCATTCCATCTTTCTCTGATAATACCGGNATCTCTTGCTGGGAGACGCTGGCTCAGGCTGCTTTGATGCTATTGTTCGGCCACTTGTGCCCGGGGGGCCGCATGCGTATCTGCATTCCATCTTTCTCTGATAATACCGGTGCGGAGGCAGTCTGTTCCCGTCTTTTGACGACGCGATCCCCTCTGTGCTTCTTTGCTCAGCTCGTGGCGATGATTAGTACTCGCTTGGGAATAAGCCTGGATGTGCAACATATAGCTGGGGAACGCAATACCGATGCAGATTTCTTGTCACGCTGGGATTCGAACAGTGAGTTGCCATCGTCCTGGGACCTTGATTATCGCTACCGCTTCTCAGTGGCAGACTTCTTCGATCAACGCCATGATGTGCGCTTGTTTCCTGCAGACGCCAAGCTACTTTGGAAGCTTCCTACTTGAACTGCGAACAAAGATCCGATTTGTTTTCCATTTCTTCGCCCGAAGGGCGGTCGCTTGTCCCGGCGCGATTTCTTTTACCACGGCCATAGGTGCTCGTCTCACTTAAGTGTGGGGCGTTCTGGGCGATTCCTCCACCTATGTTTCTGGGCAGTGGCAGTTACTTATGGGCCTCTCTCAACTCAGTTCACTTTTCTGCAGCTACAGACTGGTGATGCTTCGTTTTCCGCCACTGCTCAAAACATAGGGGGGCGAGTGATTGCATTGGAATCGGGAATGATATTTTGGATATTTGGATATCGTACTATATTGGAGTGATTTACGATATATGCTTTATATTTGCGAGCCGTATGGCTTCTTCCCGTTTTCAGGTTGATGTTCCTGCTTGACTGATTGTCTTTTGTTTTGGAGGGAAAACAAAACGCGTGTGGTTTTATTCGAACGGCTATCGTGTTTACTCGATCCGGTTTGAGAAAACTACATCCGTTTTTGTTTTCTTGGTTGTACATGATTTTGTTTTCCCTCCGTGCGCCTCTTTTTGCAGAACAGCTTTTAACTTTCGCACAACTTTTCATGATTGCGGAATGTCGAAGCCTGTCTGCTGCTCGAGTGCAGAGCTTTTCATCTTTTCTACCCACCCTCCTCTCCCTGGTTTCTTCTAACCTTTGTGGAGAAGACTCTCGAACACCTTTCAAGGTTCTCTTCATGTTGTGCGTTTCTCCCGTGACGGAGTCTCGGGTGATCTCTTCGACACACGGCCGAAGTTATGGGCGAAGTGCTCTTTTCGCCTTTTTCGCTAGTCTCCCGGGACGCAGTCTCGGGTGATTGGCTTCGACCTGAAGCATTATCTTCTCTGGGTGAAGGGCCCAAAGGGCCTTTCTCAACTCAGTTCACTTTTCTGCAGCTACAGACTGGTGATGCTTCGTTTTCCGCCACTGCTCAAAACATAGGGTCAAGGGGGGCGAGTGATTGCATTGGAATCGGGAATGATATTTTGGATATTTGGATATCGTATTATATTGGAGTGATTTACGATATATGCTTTATATAGCCGTATGGCTTCTTCCCGTTTTCAGGTTGATGTTCCTGCTTGACTGATTGTCTTTTGTTTTGGAAGGAAAACAAAACGCGTGTGGTTTTATTCGAACAGCCTCGAGCTTGTCATTCTTGTCATTCCTGTCATTGCCCGGGGCGGGCAGAAATGGTGGTTTTTGTACGTTTTTTGAGCCGGCAAGCCGAATGACAGGAATGACAAGAATGACAAACTCCAGGCTGGCCCGAAAATTAAAAAAAATAATTAATTAATTGCCTCTCTCTGGGGAGACTGTTCCAGCTCTCCATTCTGTGTTGGCTACAGGCCTCGTTTCGAGACATTGGTCAGAATTCGGTACTCCGCAGGCCTGTCGATTCTGCAGCGTGCGCACCAGAGCTCAAGCAATCTTTGNTCTGTGTTGGCTACAGGCCTCGTTTCGAGACATTGGTCAGAATTCGGTACTCCGCAGGCCTGTCGATTCTGCAGCGTGCGCACCAGAGCTCAAGCAATCTTTGGGGCTCAAAAGTGCTGCAAAGAGCCTCCAAACGGCTTTAAGGGGGCCCCCAAGCCAGCAACTTCGCAGGCTTGACCAGCACTCATAGGCTTCTAAGGCTTTCTGGCAGCTCGCAGCACTTCCGAGTAGCTCGCAGCGCTTCCGAGCAGCTCGCAGCGCTTCCGAGTAGCTCACAATCGCTTCCTAGTCCTAGTCGCTCGCAGGCCTCCCAAATCGCTTCCTAGCAGCTCACAGGCCCACAAATCGCCTCTTAGCCACTCGCAGGCCTTCAAATCGCTTCCAAGCAGCTCCTAGCCACTTGCAGGCCTCCCAAATCGCTTCCTAGCTCACAGGCCCACAAATCGCCTCTTAGCCACTCGCAGGCCTTCAAATCGCTTCCAAGCAGCTCTAGCCACTCGCAGGCCTTCCAAATCGCTTCCGAGCAGCTCCTAGCCACTCGCAGGCCCACAATTCGCTTCCTAGCCTCGCTTCCTAGCCACTCTCAAGTCGCTTTCTCCGCCACTCGCAGGCCCACAAAGCGCTCTCCAGCAGCTCGCAGGCACTTCCTGGCCTCTTGCAGGCTTTCTGAGAGCTCCGGCAGCGCGCGCGGTTTGCAAGCACTTTGGAGCTGCGTCGGCACCTCCAAGCTCTACAATCTGCAGACCTGCAAAATACCGAATTCTGACAAACGCTACAGCCAACACAGAATGGAGAGCTGGAACACTCTCCTCAGAGAGAGTCATCACGAAGAGGAAACCACGCAGCTTGACAGAGCTGTGGAACGATATCGCCTCCAGACAACTTCGCGGGCACTCCGGTGCAGCGCGAGCTCAAGCACTGCCAGCTACTCCACGATCTCACCGACGCTGGCACCACGAGCTCATCGAGAACATCAAAAGCGACCCGAATCTGGCTTCGGGGCTTGCGGAGCAGTCTCTAGCCGAGACGCTGCAGCGGCAAGCGAGCCAGACGAAGTCTCTCTGGATCAATGCCAAACTTTGCTGCTTGACAGCTGCAAGAAAGAGCGGAAAGGGTGAAACAGAGCCCAAATGCTCCAATTCCGAACCTACAAACTCCAAATCTGGAAAGTCTGCAACCCAATCCCAGAACTCCATCTCGCTGAAACCAGAAACTCAACTATGCCTTTGAAAAAACCTCCAAATCCACAACGCAGAATCTTGACCAAACCTAAACCCGGAAACCTTGAAGTGTTTGCACGTTTGCAACGTCAAATTGTGGTCAACTATTGCTTCTGGCAGCTGCATGAGATCAAGGGAACTGAAGGGAACTACAATAATTTTTTCTTCGTTTTTATCCCACAAAAGCGTTTTCGTATGGGTAGAGTGGTTTGCACGTTTTTATTCATGTCTGTACGGCGGCTTCAAGAGGTGATGCCCACATGTTTGCTGCAGATTCTCCTTTGCCAGATGAAGTTTAAAGTCCTTCTCTTTGTCCAAGCCCAGGTGTGAAAAGCTGCGAGTGACTACTTGGCACAGCTCACCCCAAACGCCAAGCCCGAAACCAATCCTAAGCCCTAAACCTTAAACTCTTAGACTCCAAACCCCAAACCCCGTCGTTTGGTCCCGTGGAGCCAACTAGCAGCGCTTCTCTGCATTGCCATGCTGTGCGCATCAGAGTCCACAAATCTATTCCAGTTGACGACCACAAGTGTGTTCTGGATGTCACACGAACAGTAACAGAAAAGTCAAAACAGCAGACATGATTCTGAGGTTTCGCTCCGTTCAAACTGGAACACTGGCTTTGTGAGCCGCTTCCAGATTTGTCTGAGCTTGACCTGAAGACAAAAGGGTTTGCCGGACAGTATCTTTTGACCACAACAGTTCAATCCAGGTTCAATCCAGCAGTATGTCGTCGTGCGCATGATTGGGAAGCTGAGAAGCAGTCCAATTGGCTTGTATGTGATTCCTCCTTTGTTTAGCCGGTATTCGTCGTGTGTGAATTTACAAGAGATGCTCCGATCCAGGTCCTTACATCATGACCCTCATGAACACCGTTTTCATTTTCATTATCACCATCATCATCATCATCGGCTATGATCATCAAACTATCATAATAGTCTTAAGCTTTGTCGTCACCATTATGTCATTATGTCTGCGGTGTTGATTCTGATTCTCCTCATTTTTTGATGTTATTCTGACTGTCATTATGACTATGTTGATGAATCTTGCGCTTCTGAGTTTATGAGAATGCTTATGATTATGAACATGGTTACGATTGTCGTTATTATGAGGATGATAATGATGATAAGATTATGTTTCTAATTATGGTTACGATTATGATTGTGTCAATCATTGACATTACGACTACCGGTGTGGTTGCTTTCATTATCATTGCCAAAAACATCATCGTTATTGTGATTGTCATTATCATTATCATCGTCATTCTCATCCTCATAGTCGTCACACCAGCATGACGATTATCAGGGTGATTGCCTCTTCCGTTTGTCGCTACCATCACCATTGTCGTTATGATTGTCATTGTGATATCATTACGACCATTGTGTGTGGCTCACACTGGCACATGCGCTTCTTCAAGTTTGCTCGTCTCCAGTCTGCTGCTGGCGCTCGAGTCAAACTCCACTGAATCCCCAGCAACATGTGGAACCACACTCTTTGCACCATATGGGTTTCGGCTCAACAACTTAGTTGTACAACCTGGGTTTCTCAGAGCAACATCTGCACCGGCGTACCAGCAACTCGTTCGGATCTAAGCGCTAAACCCGATAGGTTCCTACAGTTGCGTTCTTAACATTGGCCAGTTTGAGTGTGGCGATTTGGCTGAGTTTAAAGGGGTGTTCTGAAGCTATGGGACGTTTGCAGAAGTTTCCCAAGCTTGTCAATCTTTGCGGGCATGTGCTGACGGCCAGGGCATAGAGTAACCGGGTAGAGAGTTTAAGGTTTCCCGGTGCGGAGTGTCGCAATGGCGCTTTTCCCGGAGGCTCGCTGGACCACCAGAGCTGCCTCGAAAAGCCGACACGGGCATAGATCCAAGAAGTAACCCTAAACCCTAAACCGGGCTTGTTCCGAGGAGCTGGAAGTTAAACTCGACATCTCCAAGCTGTTCTCAGTTTATCTATTGACGGGGAAGCGGTAGAGTTCAGCGTGTCGAGCTTCAGGCTTCATCATTTCAGACGTTGGCTACACTTACATTACAGGTTTGAGAATTTGTATACTCCATGAGGTACCCACTTGAAACCCAAATACTATGCCCCAACGCTGATGCCCAAATGTTTAGCTGCGAAGCGGCAACTCAAAGCTCGAAATCTGAGCCCTAAACACACATCTTCGACTACAAACTCTCGTTTTCAAACCCTCTCAGCTGTTGGCTCAAACTCTGCAACAAAGCTTTTGCAGAAAGCTGCCAAGATGTGGTTTCCAAGCATTGTTTGGCTGGCCTGGGCGCATAGTCTGACTCGTGGCAGTTCGAGCCAGGCGTCTGAGTCGGGCATGGCTCTAAGCAGGATCCGAGTTCTCTCCAAGCTGAGCGTGAAGGAGGCAGACAGCTTCTTCGAGACCTGCCAGGCTAACCAGATCCTACAGAGGCAGCATTCAGTTCCGTCCCGAGTACACAGCAAGATGCAGAAGGCGGGGGAGTTCTGCGAAAGAGGCGTTGGGACCGCCGTTTGGCATCCGTTGCTCAACGGCTCACTCGCTGGATTTTGCTGCCCTGCGAACGTCACCTGGTGTCGTGGCTGTGCGGAAGCCGATGGCAATGCACAAGCATGCGGCAGGTGCCACCAGCGATGGCATGCATCATCTTCTCAAAGCTCTGTGTAATGCCCCATCAGTCTAGTCGACAAAGCATGTCGATTCAAGGGGGCATGAGCAAAAAACCCCTAAACCCGCCTAAACCCCAAGCCAGGTGCCGTGGCGGCTGGATCTTGAAGGATGGGCATTGCAGCGCTTGCATGGACCTCCCTGCGTGGCAGGACCTGCAGGGTAGAAATTGCCATGCCGTTGTGGAGGCAGGGGCTTGCAGCACGGGACGCTGCTCTGCGAAACTGTGGAGTTTGAGACTGGCGAAGCATGCTGGGGGTTGTCTACCTGATTTCGAAACCCTCAACCCTATTCTAAACCAAACCGTAGCCAAACCCTAGGCCCTAGTTATTCCAACCAGTTGCCCTAGTTATTTACCCTGAAAACGAGCCGAGGCTTCCACGGCGTCTCTTCGGCGATGGCATGCTGCGGCTGCTCGGGCGGCTTGCGCACGGCAACAGCATTTGCCTACTACTCGGAGCCCATGGTTTTGGGTGAACGCCGCTTCTGCGAGGAATCAGCAGAATCCCTTGGTCTTGCCCTGTTTCGGCCCAGAAAAGGACGGTGGTTTGGGACCCCCCTTTACAGGCCCTACTACATAGTCAACTGGGAGTTCGCTGCGGCCCCAGGTGTCGTGAAGGGCCATCCGCTGCCGCGAACGGCTTCGCGCTACTCCTTGGACAGCGCGTGCAAGCTCTTGGAGTACAACCTTACTATCGACGGCAGCACAGGCCTGTGGCCCAGGGCACATGTGCACCTCTTGTGCTTACGTGCTCTTCGCCCGATGGCTGAGGTGAGCTGCGCTTGAAGCCCGGCTGTGAGTCCGTCGGATGCGGTGGAGCCGTGCAGCTTGGCAGCGACAGTCCGAAGCATTCTGAATAGACAAAAACTGGCCAGACTAAGGGAAGACTTCGAGGTGTCCTGCAGGATCACCGCCTACGAGGGCCAGCTGAACTTCTCCGCGGAGCTCGTCGTCACCGCCTCGAAATTCCTTGCCTACGAGAACTCGGTGCTCGTGGCCAGGGCCGCCAGGGCTGGGGCTGCGGAATCGGCGACAGTCTTCACCCCACGGTTTGCAGCGGAGGTCTTGCCCAGGGATCTCCAGCTAAGCTGTGCGCCCGAACTCGCGTCTTCCGGGTCCTCTGCTTGGCTGCGGCTCCAGGAGGACGGCGGCCTCACGGTGAACGCCACGGCGAAGGAAAGGCTTCCGGGAGTCACAGACCTCCACCTCCCGGGGCTCAGTGCGGCCGGCGGCAGCCTCTGTCACGTCCAGCAGGGCAAGAACGTGACGGCTCTGGCTGCGGCTTGTCCCCAAATCTGCTTAGCCGCAGGGATGCCTTGACAATGCACTAAAATCCCAAACCCTGAACCCTAAACCCTACACCCTAAACCCCAAAACATCCCAAAACTCAACGAAGTTGTCACATCAAGGTCTTGGTGCCAGACACCTGGAGCTCCATCCACTATCCGCAGGCCTCCGTGATTGTGGCACCTGGTGCATCCCTGGGCCCTGCCCTGGAGCCTGTGGCCACGGGCCAGGTGGGCCCTCACCGTATACTATCGGGGCCTAAATGACAAACAAATACTATTTTGGGGGTTCCTTATTATAAGTATAGTATAATGGGCCCCAAAACCCGATTCTAATTATTAAGGCCCCTACACTAAATCCTTATAGTATCCCTTATAGAGCCCTTTAAAGGAACCCTATTCTAACTATTAAGGCCCCTATATTACCATACCCTAAGCTCCCAGTTGCTGCAGGGCCTAGTTGGTCCCAGTTACGCAGGACTCTGCCAGATTCTGGGGGAATTCTTGGGATCCCAAAGCCCTTAACCCTAAAGCCCCAAACCCTAAAGCCCTAAACCCTAAACTTTCTAAACCCTAAACCCCAAGCCCTCAACCCTACTAGTAAAGCCCTACACCCTAAAACCCTAAGCCCTCAACCCTAAAGCCCTCAACCCTAAAGCCCTAAGCCACCAGGTGTCTCCAACCCGTTTCTCGGCCACCTGCAGCTCCAACTTCACCAATCGCTCCACTGAGCTGCCAGCCTGCAACACAGGGCCCTTATAGTTAGACTAGGGTTCCCTTGGGTTCCTTTAGAAGGGGGCCAATAAAGGCCATTTATAGTAGGGTTCTATCGTATAGGGGCCTGAATAATTACCTATATTATTTAAAGGGCTACTTACTATTTTTCGTTTACCCCAAAACCCTGTTCTGATTGCTAAGGCCCCTATAGTACTACCTTAACATACTTTGTTGCACGTAGGGTTCTGATATAAACTGTCACAT
This sequence comes from Symbiodinium sp. clade A Y106, assembly GCA_003297005.1. Classification (NCBI taxonomy): domain Eukaryota; class Dinophyceae; order Suessiales; family Symbiodiniaceae; genus Symbiodinium; species Symbiodinium sp. clade A. The sequence goes on along the minus strand of BGNK01003012.1, from coordinate 66,846 downwards.
AAACCCTAATATGGAGCTTATGGGGACCCCCGAATATTGGTAAGTGAAGGTGAAGCATACCGTTGATGATATAAATCCTGCATTACCTTAAGGGTCCTAAACCATGGGAAGTATGCTATATTCCTTATTATGGGTAATGCAGGATTTCTATCATCATCCGTAATATAACAGATTTACCATCGCACTTAGGGACCCTGGTCCGGTCCCTGAGCTGAGGGAATCCCAAAGCCATGGGTTGGGTTGGTTTAGGGTTTACGGGGATTCAAGTCACCATATTAGGGATCTATAGTAAATAATATGGTTCCTTATTTGGGTAACTTAACTTCAATCCTTTACAAGAACCCAGCTTAGGAGTTTAGGGTATCCCAAAACCAAGGATTGAGTTCGATGATCTCACGGGCCTGGCGACCGTGGCGGGCTATGTCGTTTTCCAGTTGAACACAGCAACAGGCGCCGTGCAGGTCTCGCCCGAGGTCAACCTGTCTCACGTTTTCGACGCAGAGAGCACTGCCGGCAAAGCAGTTCCACGTCGAGGCCGTTTGGACGTGTCGTGCGTCATCCTGGGCCACTTCGAATGGCAAGTGGGCATACCGCAAGTCCCCATTCAGGGAAGCCTTCACATCTCCGTGCAGGATTCCACCCTAAACCCCTAGAGACCCCTTTTAAAGGAACCCTGAAGGAACCCTAAAAGCCCCTACAGGCCCCTTTTGAGGGAACCCTCTTCATATCTCCGTGCAGGATTCCGTTTGCTGGAAGCGAGCAGAGGGAACCGGCCGTGGCTGGAGCGCGCGAAGCCTCGGAGGGAGCTCCCTTGGCCCTGGCGAGTGCCGCCGGAGCTGCAGGAGAGATCCAGGCTGCGCTGTCTACAACTACTCCCCGGGCCTCTGCGTCTCGCTCGCACCGTGTGGCCCACATCCGAAAGACGAGTGTCAGCCCTACGTGGAGGCAGTGGAGAAGGTTGTGAACTGCAGCATGGAGCACACGTGTCTCAACCTGACGGCTGCTGAGCCAGTCTGGCTGTACAGTGGCATCTTCTGCCCAGTGGCGTTTGGGGTGGAGCCAGCCACGGACAAGCTCAGCTGGGTGTATCGCAAAGAGGAGCCCGTTGTCAGCGCCCTGGACGTGTTCTACCTGCAAGCTTCCGAGATGGATCCAGAAGCCGCGTGCGGCTCTGGCAATTTGCTTCTTACCAGGACCTGGCTTCAAAAACTCTGAACCCTGTGAACCCTAAAAGCGAAAACTGTTGAATCCTATCAACCCTAAACCCTAAACCACCCGAAAACTTTTGAATCCTATCAACCCTAAACCCTAAAACTCTTGAAGAGGCCTTTAGGGTTTTTGGGGCAGGGTCGGTACTGGCCTGGTAGGAGTAATGCCACATGGGATTTTGAGGGTTCCTTATTATACGTATAGTATATAGTTTTATGGGCCCCAAAACCCTATTCTAATTATTAAGGCCCGGAGGAGCAATGCCACATGGGATTTTGAGAACACGACTTCCAAGTACATGGAGCTGTTCGGCTCTCACGTCGCGTGCCTCGTCAGTGTGGCCGGCGCAGAAGTTGTTCCAGCGACTTTCGAGCACGGAGAAGAGAGCCTTTTTGGGCAGAACGAGACGGACTACTTGGGCACAGGCCCTTTGAGCTAGCAACAACTGGCTGTGGGGCGCGCTAGTTCAGGCATCAGGCTACAATTTTAACGCGATGCGAACCCGCCTCGGCCCACCTGGCAGCCACCCCGACTCCCTGCCTTCATGAAGCCTCCCTGTATATGAATCGGCCCACGCACTGCCGAAACTTACCCGGCCGACGCTTCACTTTTGTGGCTAATTGGTGTGCATAACCTCCCCATATACCTGCCGAACGTAAAGTTAACAGGCCATGTTTACGCTGTCTTGGTGTCCATAACACCCCCCCCCCCATATGCGATAATCACCCAAACCCTCAGAACTTCGAACAAGCTCATACCTCGCCTTCCTAATCCCGGAATAAGCCTCTGCACTGCCAAAAATAAGGTGTGCTATTTTGGTGTGCATAACACCCTCATACCGCCCGATAATCCCCGTAACCCTCCTTCATAACCACCCAAAATTGTCCATGTGACTTTGACCTTGGGATGTGCATGATTTGGCGACCTTAACCTACCAAAATCTACTTTGTTTGTAGGTTCTTATTGTAAGCCCGAATATGGATTTTGTAGGGACCCTACAAAAAGCAGGTTTTGGCGGATTAAGGTAGTTGCTCATCCTGACAGTCTGAAGGGGCGAGTCCAATAAAGCCCCGCTCCTGCCGACTCCCTGCCCCCTCCCTCCTTTAGGGTTTAGGGGTTTAGGGTTTAGGGTTTAGGGTTTAAGGGTTTAGGGGTTAGGGTTTAGTTTAGGGGAGTTTAGGGTTTAGGGTTTAAGGGTTTAGGGGTTTAGGGGTTTAGGGTTTAGGGTTTAGGGTTTAGGGTACCCCATTCACAGCACGTTTGCAGGTTCGGAGCCAGATCGCGCCAAGATCTTGCCACACAAAGTTGTTATTGTTACACCCCCGTTTGGTTTTTGTAGGGTGTTCGCTGCCACAGCCCGCTTGAGCTAGGCTTCAATACGCAAAGTTACTAAACCCCTGTTCGGTTTTGGTGTGGTCTGCGCAGCACTTTAATTGGCAGAGTCGCAGCCCAACATCAAATTTGCCACAGAAATTTGCTAAGCCACTGTTTGGTTTGTCTTTGGTATTCACAGCACTCTGGCCGTGCGCCGCAGCCCGGTCGCACCAAAATTTGTCGCGCAACAATGCTACACCACCCTGGCCGGAAATTTATTTTATTTCCCAGACCACCCTTCTCGTGCCGAGGTTGGGGGTCTGGGCTTCCACGCTATTTTCGTGCACCCCTCCCCAGCATGATAAATGGATGTGCAAAGCTTGTGCCAGTCACTCTACCACCCTCACCAAATCCGCCCGGGTCCCACCAAAATCGTGACGATTTAGGATCTCAGCAAAGTGTCATGGGCCGATGGGAGAGGTAGAGAGGAGGGGGTCTTTAGATACATCAATCTAGACGCCGAAACCGCGGCGGATGAACAGAGACGGTCATCTTTGCTTGCTCACTATAAGGCTTGAGGCTCACTTTGAAGAGCCAACATTGCCCTCTTCCGGAGACGGACGAAGATGGGGATGCCGGCCTTGTTCACGAGGCTCTACTCGTGGATGATCCAACCACCACCACGCTCAATGACTACTCCTTGCACGCCTGCGATTGCTTCCCCATGTCGTGGGGCATTGAGCCGCCTGTCACGGACGAGAGCTTCATGTCAGTGCCCGGAGGCGAAAACCAGTTTGTGCCTGAAGCCATTGAGATCACACGGGGCTCGCTGATCTGTGACCAGCGCTTCCTCCAGCCTGTTTTGGCCATGATTCCTTTCCCGTCGAGTGAGCTCGACTGCCGCAAGGCTTGTCAAGTACAGTCGACTTGCTCCTTTTATTGGTTTGGTTCGGCTGCGAATTTGGAGCAGTGCCGACTCTACAGCGACTGCAAGGCCTTGTTCCAGGAGCGTGGCAGCAGTGGCGTCTTAGGAGGTATTCTGAGAAGCCACGTGTGCCGCCGAGCAGATCCTGCAAAGTGCTGGGCCATCAGCAAGCGCCGCACCTTCCTGCAAACTGGCAAAGAAGATGCTGGCGCTGGCGGTGCTGATGCTGGCATTCTCCCCGCGATTAGCCCGTGTCTTTTCTCGAGGTTGGTGGAGCAGTGCGACTTTCAGCTGCTGCTCGGCGGCTTTGGAGTGGAGGAGTGTTTTGGCTGCACGCATGCATTGGTGCATAAAGGCGACACATGGCCCGAGAAACGCCACATGCCGCGCCTGTTTTCGCCTGGCAGTCAGCTCCGCTACTCCTGCTGGGCAGAGCGCTACACGGCCGTGACGGTTGTTCAGCCAGGCACGCAAAGTCCCAGCTACAACCTCTCCTGCGCAGGCGGCAAGTGGTGGGGCCCAGCAGGGCAGCTGGGCTTGAGCGGCTTTGCCTGTGGCGCTTGTGTGCAAGTGGTTCCCCCGGACTACGTCAGGTCTGCAAAGGGTCAATAGGTGTAACTCTGTTTAAACATCTGTCGATGGGCCTCAACCCTACACCCCTAATCCTTCAACCCTCCCCACATGTACCAGGAGGAGAGAAAGCAGGAGCTTTACTTTGTGCCGAACCTGGCACTTCAGGTTGTCATTGACCAGCTCACGCCGCTGTTGCTGTATTATGACGGCACCCTGGAGAAGTTCCAGAACCCCGACTTGGTGCAGGTGGACTTCATGGAGGGTGGTGCAGCACTTTCTCTGCCTCAGCGTGCGGGCTGTTTGAATTGGCTTGGGGGTCATAACGGCAGCTTGGTCATCAGCGCGGAGTGCCAGCCATTATGGTGCCCCACAACTACGGCAGTAGGCTGCCAGGCTCGTCCAGGGGAACTCTTTCTTTGCCGAGCTGACGACCGATCTCAGTGTCTGTACTCCGAGGGCTCTCAGGGCCTGCTACTGAATGCCGCCGGTAGATTTTGCCCCACCTCCTTCTCAGCGACGGGAAGGAGGTCTGCTGCCCAAATGCGATCCACAGCAAGGGATGCAGCTTTGCCTGAGGACGCGGCCCTGCTGCAGCTGCGATCACCTGTGTCGGCTTGTGCAACAGGCTGGCCGGAAGGGGCGCTTGAGAAAGCGCCCGAGGCTGCTGATTTGTTTGCCCGTTGGGCCGCTCGGCATGGCAACCACGCCGGTCAGGGCACCTTCCAGCTTCGAAATCAAATCACAGGACGGTGTCTGAAGGCAACGCAGCGGGGCTTGACGGCGTCGGATTGCCAGAGCGACGAGCTGACACAGCGATTTGACCAGGATGCACTGGACGACTTGTTGCACGAACAGGTCGCCTTGTCACTCACTAACCTTTCTGGAGAGAAGAGGCTTCAAGAGGAGCAGCACAGCACCCATCCGGTGTTTCCCTTGAGCTTCGCAAAAGATTGTGGACCCTACTGCTTGGCCAACCTCAGCTTCCAGGCGAATGCTTCCACTTTCGAAGGCTGCGATTTTGCAGCTGCTGCTGCCGAACCCTCCAAAACTGAGTCTACATTCGCCGTGCCCACCATGAGATTTTCGAACGGCTCCGCCTGTTTGGGGGTTGTGGGCATCAACATAACCTCATTGGCTTGGAGGAGCTCCTGTGAAAAAGGCTACAGCGACTGGTATCAAAACGGCTCCCGGCTCGAATCTGTGCTCTTTCCCGGCAAGTGCATCGAGTTCTCTGGAAACGTGTACCGGTTTCAGGATTGTGGGCAGGAGAACGGTGAAGATGCACAATGGAATCCGAAGCTACAGTGCATTTCCAACCGTGGGGCCACTAAGTGCCTGATCTACTGGAGTACTTCTGTGTCTGGATATCCCCGAGTGGTGGAGTGTGACCGTGTCCCCGAATACTACGCTTCCGCTGACCGCCATGCTTCACCAATGCGGCGGCGGGAAGACCTAAACGTGCTCGAATGTCCCAGTGGCTCTCTGATCAGTTATGTGGAGACGAAGGCTTGGAAACCCTTTGTAATTAGTCATTAACCCGTACAGATATACATATATACATATACATATATATATATATTATTATATATTATATATATAAGTATAAGTATAGGCTTGGAGCGCCTTTCTCTTCTACAAGTGCAGCAGAATGGCATCTCTTGGCTCCTGCGAGCCTGTCCTCCCCCCGAGCTACAAGAACAGCGACAGAGCCTTCCGTGAGGCCCCCTTGGAATGCCCCAACAGTGGAATGGGGTTGCAGCGTGTGCAGATTGATGAGACTGATGCCGAGGGCTCTATTTCTTTCAGGCTTCAGTGCTGCTACACTGTCCCCTTGCCCACGGCTGTGGGCCTCCTTGGTTTCAGAGTCCCCGGCCTATGGGGGCAGTTTTCATTGCACAATGGCGTGTATTGTCCCGTTGCCCGCGACGGAACTGGGCGGCTCACGTACAGGCAGCAGCTCAGCTTTCTCGATCCTTCTCTGCCGCCCCCACAGATGGCCTTGTATTTCAACTTCTCTACCGGCGCCTGGTGTCTCGGCAGCGGCAGCTGTATCCCCAGCTCCGCACTACAGCCCCTTCAAGAGGTTCCCTTGCAGGGCCCTGATTGGGCTGTGGTACCCGTCGACGATTTCGATGGCGTCTTCGTCCAAGGGGATGCAAAGGGCATGGCGGCAGCTGTGGCCAAAGTCAGCCTCAAGGCAAAGCCCAAGCCAACCTTGCTCACCTTTGTCGGCCGAAACGCGCCAGACGTGGCTCCCGAGTGCAAGGTGCTGGTCCCCGATTATGAGACCGTGGGCCAGTTCTTGCCAAGCTCGAACCCCTGCTCTTACGTGACCGGTCCCAGAGCCACCTGGGTCTCGAAGAAGTCTGCGGAGGACGGACAGGACTTAACCAGGTCAGAGGAGGAAAGAGATTTCGTGTTGGATCCTACACTCGAGCAGTCTGGCTTCGACTACAACGAGGTGCTAGGCTGCTTCAGGCGCCAAGGGGCGCGCGACAGGCTTGCCACGTACTTCACCAGCGATACTTCGATTGCGGGCTGGACCACTAACACTATTGGCCAAGCCTTACACCCGATCTGTCAAGTCTTTGGTTCACAAATCGTTGCCCCCCTCGGTTTCGGCCAGCAAGTTTCAGCTTCTGGCTTCTGCGACTCGAAGGTGGATCTTTACACTGCTCTCACCCAAAATTCTTTCAGAATCGCCGGGTTTGTAAGAGACAAGCAGCTTGCAGACGTGTCCAGTAGTGACTGCGGTGGCCAACAGGCTGCATTCTCCAGGCTGTGGTGCGACCTCCACTGCGTCAAGGATGCTGTCCTGAAGGGCAATGCGGCGATGAGGACGAACCTCGAAGAAGCTGTGCGGGTTGTGAATCAGAATGTCGATGCCCTCACCGAATACTATGCAGGCCTTCTGAATCAGAAGCTTGACGTGCTTTCCGAACGCCTGGATGAGTTCATAAGTCAGAAGCCCACTCTGCAAGTTGAGGATCTGCGAGCTTCGCTGAGCTCACGCTTGGCGACAGTAAGCAAGCTCCTGTCGGAAGGAGAGCTGGACACGGTGGGCCTCTCCGCCTCCCACCGGGCCCTGGAAAACTTCATGCTAGATATGCGCTTGAACCTTGAGAACCTGAAGAACGCCACAGCTTCGGAAGCCCGGGCTTCTTCCATGGAAGAAGGCATGGAGTATGTGCTCGGCAGGACCGACGCGCTAGAACACGCAGTCTCCGTGCTTGCAAGAGGTCGCAAGACTTCGAAGAGCCGTGCCGTGGGTGAGCTCACAGTTGAGGCAGCCAGGCTCATGCAGGAGCCTTAGGGTTCCTTTGAAGGTTTCCTTAAAGGGGTCTATAGTAGGGTTCTATAAAATAGGGGCCTTAATAGCTAGAATGCAGGAGGTGGCCCGTTCCCGGAACAACCTCCTCGGCGTCTACAGCCACCGTTCCTCGGAGTGGAAGAATCGCCAAAAGCAGCTGCTTCTTGGGGCGGAGAGCAAGAGCCTCCTGGACTCCGACAACGCTCTCAGCCCTCTAAGCCCCATCAACCCCATCAACCCTCTAAGCTCTGTAAGCCCCGGCGATGTTTGGCAAGTGCTGGTGTCCTTGGACGGCACCTGGTGGAGTCTCCGGGCCTCGCTGGACAAGTACTTGAACCAAGCCCGGCGCCACTGGGTTCTCGTTAGGGAGTTTAATTTATGTTAAAGGTACCATAAGAGGGATCTATAACGCGCTCCTGTAAGGGTTTTATAAGGGTTTAGGGGTTAAGAATTCAATCAAAGTTAAAGTTCTATAGTAAGTAATATGGTTTCCCTATTATGGTAACTTAACTCAAATCCATTAACAAGAACCCAGGCCATGCCACAACTTACCTGACAGCTGCCAAGGTGAGAGCTTCCCGGAAACTACCTGGAATCCAGGTACAAAATTAAGGGGTCCCTGTAAGTGTCCTACGATTTAGGGTTCTACCTTCGAGTCCTCAAATTACGGATCAGCGTCCCTCATTTCCCGCAACGCCCAGACGCTTCACGGCTACGTCGGCTGCTCAGCTCGCTTCGATGAGATGCAGATGCGCTACAGGGACTTTCTGAAAGCCGAAGAGGAGCACTTGAGACTTGGCCGAAGATGAGGGGTTTCGGGTTTAGGGCTTAGGGTTCAGGGTTTAGGGTACCCTAAACCCTGAACCCTAAACCCTAAACATGTGACAAGTACTGTGCTTCTATGTCCTTCTGCTGTCATGTGGGAGGTTCAATATCCCTAAACAAGGTCGCCCCTGAACCCTAAACCCTAATCCCCACTCCCTAAACCCTAATCCCTAAACCCTAAACCCTAATCCCCAAACCCGAATCCCTAAACAAGGTAGTCCCTATGGTAGTATCAGCCCGGGGCCTTTCCTACTTCCCTCACAGCCGAACCGGATGGAACCAAACCCTGAGCCCCAAACCCTAGTGGATGGGAAAAAGCCCTAAACCCCAAACCCTACACCCTTAAACGCTACCCCAAACTCCGCCAAAAATCTTGATCCCCAAACGCGAAAATAATCCTCAGCCCTAAACACCAAAAACCGCCCGAAGCCAAAGATCCCAAAAACCCTTAAGCGCCGAACACTTAAAGCCTTTATAGGAACCCCCCAAAACCCAAAAGAGCTCCCCTTGTGAGGAAAGCTCTGAAGGAGGTCTGGGCTTCGGCGGTCCCCTCCGCCGGCCTCCTCCTCTCGAAACTCGTGGACAGCAACGCCTTGGTGGGAGTCTGCATAGCTTCTTTGTTCGTTTTTTAATTGCAAAGGATACTAGAGTAGAGTATAGTATGTTATGGTATACTACAGACTATAGACTATAGTATGCGAAGTAGTTTACCCTAGTATAGTTTCGTATAGTATCGTATAGTATAGTATAGTATACGTTAGTATACTACAGTGAGACTAGACTATAGTAGACTGTACATGTACGGGGGCCCGAAACAGGTGAAGCTCAGCGTAGCGGACGCGGAGGTTGCTCTGGAGGAGCTACTGCAAGACAACATGTGCCAAAGGAGCGGGCCCTCCCGAAGCCCTGAGTTTAGATTTAAGGGCTTATGAGCCTACTATCGCATACTTTAGTATGCTATAGTTTACTTTAAACTGTAGCAGACTAAAACATACTATACTATGCTCTAGTACATGTAGTATACTATAGTCTTTCGTTTCTGGCTGTTCGGGCGTTAGACTGGGGTATGGCGTCCTTCCATTGCTTTACTGGGACACAATAGAACATGTCTTAGGGTACTTTGTTACCTTCTATTACACCGACTTTACTCCATACCATACTATACGACAGTATGCTGTAGCACCGTAGGCGATACGCAGAGCACCTTTTTCTGCTGCAAGCGACTTTGTCTGCAAGAGTGCCTCGTCTTCTGGGCTCTAAATAAACTTTGGGGATCTTTTGGGTGTCCTGGCAAGGCTCGCCAGGAATGGGACGGAGCTCCAAGCTTTGGTGGTGCAGCGGCTCGACGCTAGTTTGGATGCCGGGCTTTCAGGCCAGACAGTGCAACAGCTGCTGGTCCTTATGCAGGAGCTGGGCGAGTTAGGTTAGGGGGGGGGAGTTTGGATCTGGGCTGGTTCTAAGCCAGTAGCATACAAGTAGAAGTGCTAGTATAGTAGCATATACAGGAGCAGTGTAGCAGTAGTGTCGGAATGGCAGCATCGGAAAGTCATAGAAACAGTGTGGTAGACCAAAGTGTTGTCGATTCCCCACAGCCCCGCACGACCCGCCACTTAGAGCCTACAGCAGGAGCTGAACATGCTCCAGACGAGCTTTTCCGACGTGGGCAGTGTTCCAGACGATGTCGACGTCATGGTGCAAACTATTGAGCGGGCTCAAGGAGTACTCGAGGAGCCTAAACCCTAAGCCAACTCAACCCTATAAGCCCCAAACCCTATATACCCTAAACCTTACAAGCCCTAAACCCTCTAACCAAAAGGCCCCTACGGCTCTAAACCCTAAACTTATAAGCCCTAAACCCTCTAACCTATCAGCCCCAAGGGCTCTAAACCCTAAACCCAAAACCTGTGCTGGAGGAGAGCATGGCTCTTCGGCCGCATTTGGCCCGGAAGCTCTCCAAGATTTGTTTTGAGATGCAGAAGAATTCGAAGGTGCTGTAATGGTACGGTTTGGGTTTAGGGTTTAGGGTTTGGACTTTCTCTGGCTCTATGCCAGACAAATTAGAATGAGCTCAGCGAATCGACGCTGAGACGAATCTCCCGTCTTCGCTTCGTCCCACGGGGTTGGCAAGCTGAAGGCATCGACATCCTAGGTTCCTGAATAGTACCCTTTTGCCCTTTTTGTTCTAGGGTCCCCTCATTAAAAGCCGAATTGTAGGAAAAAGGGCACCCTTACAAAAAAAGGGGCCACTCAGGAACCTAGCATCTGCAATGCTTACGTGTGCCAACGAGCCACGCAGCTCCGCAGTGCAAAATCAGGGCGTCAAAGAGCAGGTTCTTCAGCTGCAGACCTAGACCCCTTGAGCCCAAAGTCCTTGCTTGGAGATGCACGCCAGCCAAATGAGCTCAGTGAATCGACGCTGAGACGAATCTTCTTTCTGAGAGGCGCCTGTGCCACGGCCATCTTCGCTTCGTCCCACAGGGCTCGGCAAGCGACATCCTAGGTTCCAGAGTAGTACCCTCTTGCCCTGTTTTTTAAACCGAGTAGTAGAAAAAAGGGTACCCTTATTATAAGGGGGCTACTATGGGCTACTCAGGAACCTACTTACGTGTGCCAACGAGCCACGCGCCTCCGGCGTGCAAACCACGGTGTCAAAAAGCAGCTTCTTCAGCTGCAGACCTAGACCCCTTAAGCTCAAAGTCCTGCAAATACAGAGGTTTCGATCCCATCCATTGACAACTATGAAGCCTTCCATGCTCAACCGTCTGGACCCAAAGCCTTGCAAACTTGTAAGCCTTCTCCTGCTTGTAACAGCCAGGCTTTTGCTGTTGGGGCCTCCTCGCCAGCACCTGCTGTGACCAGGCACCTTGGAGTGAGCATACGGGGATTGGGGTTTCGGGTGGAGGGTTCAGGATGAAAGATCCGGGTTCAGGGTTCAAGGTTTAGGGTTTAGAGCTTCGGGTTTAGGATGTGGGGCGAGGGGAGCGTTTAAGAATCCGGGCCTGTCTGCGTAGGGGTCTTCGGGGCTGTGGGTTCCGAGGCTGCCACACCCTAAAGCGTTAAGCTTAAACCCTACACCGGGATGCGGTGTACGCTAAGATCTTGGGGCTGTTGCTTGGCCCATAGCTCGATCTCAGTTTAGAACCCTGTCCGGTTGCGACAGGGCTTTTCATTGGGTCAGAGCCGTAACTCGCGAGAATCTACTCTGCCCTCAAGAAGCGTGGAGCATGGTATGCCGACATCCCGAAACACGAGCCTGGCATGAGAAGAGGGAGACTCAGAAGTCAGAGCGTCAGAAACTCCAACCTCCCCTAAACCCAAAACCATGAATCTCTGGAATCCCTAAACTCCAACTCCTGTGTGCCCAGGTTGGTCACGAAGCCAGCGCCCAGAGTGCACGAGGTCCCGGAGAAAGGCGCGCTTGAGGGCTTCGATTGTTTCTTCTCGAATCCTTTGTAGTTGAATATCCCCCGCCTCTCCTGGATCCTGGCCTCTCAGGCCTTCTTAGTCGCTACGCACAGTTGCAGCTGGGAGAAAGGAGCTCAAAAAAAAAGAATATCCTAGTAGGCCCCAGGCAAGTTAACACGAAAATGCAAAGCACAACATTGCGAATTACATTCAATATAGTACCCTTATAGACCCCTTTGAGGAACTCTTTAAAGGAACCCTAAAGTACCCTAAAGCAAAAGAGAAGCTCAAGTGGCCAAGCAGCTCCAGGCTCTTCGGCCACCCTGGCAGCATCGGCGACAGTGCTGGCCGTGTGTGCTGCATCGCGCAGGCCGGGGCTGCGGGTGCCTGAAGCTCTAGGACGCTAGGTTCAGGTTTAGGGATGTTTAGGGTTTGGGATTTAGGGTTCAGGCTCCCAAAAAACAAACGCCTCAAACCCTAAACCCTAAACCCCTAAACCCCTAAACCCTAAACCCTAAACCCCTAAACCATAAACCCTATAAGCCCCATTCGGAGCCCTTAAAGCCCAACCTCTCCCCCGCGTCAAAGAGCCAAGAAAGAGCAACGCCCCGGCTTTCGGCGAAGGCGCCCAGCAGAGCCCCGAGCAGCTGTGGTGGTGCGAGCCCGGGCCCTGTAGGTGCCCTAAGCCCAAGGGCTTAGGGTTTTAAGGTTTAAGGGTTTAGGGTTTAGGGTTTTGTGGTTTTGGGGTTTAGGGTTTAGGGTTTTAAGGTTTAGGGGTTTAGGTTTAGGGTTTAGGGGTTTAGGTTTAGGGTTTAGGGTTTAGGGTTTAGGGGTTTAGGTTTAGGTTTTTAGGGTTTAGGGCTTAGCCTTAAACCTTAAATACTAATCCGCTTTCTGGACCTCGGCGAACGGAAAAGGCACGTCTAAAAACAACCCTAAACACTGAAATGGTAAACAGATTCTGGACCCGAAGCCCTTGCAGGGTGTTTTGGTTTGGGTGCGTTTGAGCTCGGGGTTTTGGAGTTTAGGGATTGTTTGGGGTTCAGGGTTTTGGAGTTTTCTTGGGTTCAGGGTTCCGGGCATTGGGATTTTGGAGTGGCTCCGGAAGAGGTTTCAGGAGGATTAGAAATGGCAATGAGATCGCAATATGCTCTTTTCCCGACTATTTGGCTTTGCAAGGTTCAGGGCACAGAGCCCAACAATCCCGAATGGGAGATTCGAGCATCGTCGAGACACGAAGCCTGCGCTCCGACCCCAAAGCACTACGCGCCAAACCAGCCCAAGCCCTCTGAGAATCCTAAACCCTAAACCCTAAACTCTGAACCCCTAAACCCTAAACCCTAAAGGGTTCCTTCAAGGGGCTTCCTAGGGTTTGGCTCCTTGAAGGGATGCCGCACATGCCGCCGACCCCGAGGTTCAGCAGGCCGCCGAGAAGAAGCAGAAGCAGAAGAAGGGTGGAGGCGATGTGCATTCTTGGTACAGGGCCCTTAACCCTAAACCCTAAAGCCCAAACCCCAAACCTAAATCCCAGACCTGCACCCCCTAAAACCGCAAAACCTAAGCGTTTGTTGTTGCATCTGTTCTTGGAGCCCGACCTTGCTTTGCAAAGAGGTCTCCCTTTTGCTTAGGAAACCCGAAGCATGAAGGGCATAGCGCAGAAGACCCGAACTGAAACCTAGGCTACGCAGCCCTGCGCCGCGCAGCTAACCTTAGATACCACCAGACTCTTGACCCTAAGCCCAAAGCCCAAAAAGCCAAAGCAAGCCCTCCACCTTAGCCCGAAACCCAAAACCCTAAGCCCTGCAAGCCCTAAACCCCTAAACCCTGAACCCTAAACCCCTAAACCCTAAACTCCTTATAGTACCCTTATAGACCCCTTTGAGGAACTCTTTAAAGGAACCCTAAAGTACCCTTTAAAGGATCTTATGCAGGCGGAGATGACAGCGTCTACAAGGACTCTGTGCTTGGCCCTCAGTTCCCTCAGCCCTTTTAGGCTTCGTCTGAAGCTTCCTTTAAGGCATCCTTTAAGGTTCCTTTTAGGGTTCCTTTAAGGTTCCTTTTGGGGTTCTTTTAAGGTTCCCTTTAGGGCTCTCTAAAGGGAACTATAAGAGGTCAAGGGCTCCTTCCTTTACCTCTTCCTTTAAGGGTTCTTTCAGGGTCCCTTTGAGGTTGATTGGGCTCTGTAAAGGGAACTACAAGAGTTTAGGGTTTATCTTTATGCTGAGCGGACTGGCCTTCCGGAGCTTGTGTCAGTGTCGGCTTAGGCATAATAGTTTCGTCGAGGCCATAGCTGGTATCGTATCGTATCGTATCGTATAGGAAAGTATAGCTTATAGTATATACTATATGGTGTATAGTATATAGTATATAGTATATAGTATAGAGTATAGAGTATAGAGTATAGAGTATACAGTATACAGTATATAGTATGTAGTATGTAGTATGTAGTATTTAGTATGTAGTATATAGTATGCAGTATACACTGTACAGTATACAGTATATAGTATACAGAATAGTGACATGGTTCGGAGATCTCAAGAATGACTCGTTGAAGTTAGGGGTTTAGGGCTTGGGGTTCTGGCGGCGTAAGGTTTAAACTCTGAACACTGAGCCGTATTCACGCCTTGAAGCGACCGGAGCTCGGAAAGTTTCGCTATGGGTTGGAAGTCGTTGTATCTTGAAAGTAAGTCGTAAGTAAGTTCAGCAGTGGACATTGGCAATTCTCTGCTCTATAGGGCTTGTATTTGGCTGATTGATTGTAAGATTGACTGACTGTAACAGCATTACCGATAGTTCTGATTCTGGTGATCACTATGAGATTATTTGGATCAGTCTTTATTGTTGATGCCTTTCACCATTATTCGGATTGCTACTATTGTAATCGCGACATCCTGTTCGTTGCGGCTTACTTTGACGATTCCCGTCATTTGTGTTTTTTTGGTCATCCTGTAAGCGAACTAACATAAGGATTCCTGTAGTTACCCATAATGAGGAATATACCGTAATCTCCATAGTTTAGGGTCCTTAAGGTACTGCCCCTAAACCCTAAACCCTAAACCCTAAACCCATAATGAGAATATACCATAATCTCCATAGTTTAGGGTCCTTAAGGTAATGCTAAACCCTAAACCCTAAACCCCTAAACCCTAAACCCTAAAACCCTAAACCCTAAACCCTAAGCCCTAAACCCTAAACCCTTTATATCATCAACCGTAGGATTCCTATATACACTCGGTGACCTTCACTGGCCACGAGACCTTCTTGGGGTTTTGTAGGGTGTAGGATTCAGAATTTAGGGTTTAAGGGTTTAGGGTTTAAGGGTTTAGGGTTTAAAGGTTTAGGGTTTGGGGTTTAGGGTTTGGGGTTTGGGGTTTAGGGTTAGGGCTCCAAGCGCTGAAGCCAAAGACTCTTGCCGCTGCCCAGGGTGCTGCCTTCGACGGAGTTCTCCATGCGAGCGAACGCCAAGACGCGCGAGCTGCCGCCTGAGTGACTAGGGTTTAGGGTTTGGGTATTAATTAGGGTTTGGAGTTTGGGCGGTTTGGGGTTTTTAGGGCTTTAGGGTTTAGGTATTGGGGTTCGGGGATTAGGGGTTAGGGGTTCGGGATTCGGGTTAAGGAGTTTAGGGGTTAGGGTTTAGGGGGGGTTAAGTCAGGCCGTGTGCAGAGTACCAGGAGCCAAATCCAAGCCAGAAGCCCCAGGATCCGAACCCGAAATCTTGATGCTAAACTGAACCATACTTCAAGTTCTATTCGGTTTCTTGAGAAACCATAAGCCCAAAACCAGAACACGACAAAACCCTAAAGCACCGGACGGCAGAAACTTCCTAAACCCGTGAGCCCTCAAAACCTGAAGCCCTAAGCTCTAAACCCCCGAACCTTGAAACTTAGAGCCCTAAAGCCCCTAAATCTTGAACTCACCTGTAGACCTACCTTTGGTTAGTAGGGAATGGAAGAATGGTAGTAATAGTAGTTATTATTGTCATTCCTCCATTCCCTACTAACCAAAGGTATAGTAGAAGCCAGAAAGTTGGAACATCAATATCCTCATGCCCTTAAGCTAGAGTATAGGGGATCCTAGCACCAATCCGCCTAAACCCATGTTCCAACTTTCTAGCTTCTACCGTAAGGAGAGCCCGAGCCTGAACCCCCGGGAGCATTCAACCGTGAACCACAGCAACCAGCAAGGTTCGGTTTAGGGTTTAGGGTTTAGGGGGTTGTCCTTCCCAGAGGTCCTCTAAGAAGCATGAGTCATTGAGGACCTGAGTAGGTAGCCTTCAGCCTGTTGGGTGCTGTTATACTCCTACTACTGTTGATGGACAAAATCCTGCATTACCCATTATAAGCAATATACCATAATTCCCATAGTTTACGGTCCTTAGGGTCATGCTGGATTTTGTCCATCAACAGTATTATTTAGCGGTTAGCTTTGTCCCTTCATAGTTTTTTTGGGTTCTTTCTCTAGTCGACAACGGTAAGCTGGTAAGCTTTTTTTGTTGGGCCAAGCTACTGCGTCCCCTTAGAAGACGAGAGAGATCCATGGCGGAGCCTTCTCTGAGGTTATTCACTCTTCGACTGTCCTCAGAAGCGCCGTGAATCCCCGACGCAACCCGTATCTTCCTGAAGAGGACCACCCCAAACCCTAAACCCTTCCCTAAAGCCTCCCTCCCTGAACCTAAAACCTCAACAGCCTTAAACCTGAAAGCCCTAAACCCTAAATATACCCTAAACCGTAGCCCTAAACCCTAAAACCCAAAACCCGAAACCCAAAACCCTAAAACCCTAAACCCTAAACGCTAAACCTAAAAACCCTAAAACTAAAAACCCTAAAACCCTCAAAATCCTCAATCCTACTTTCCGATCGTCCCGGCTTTCCCAGGCCAGAGATTCAGGAGTTCTGGAAGAAGGAGCGGATCTACGAGAAGCTGCAGGACCTGGAGGTTTAGGGTTCAGGGGTTCAGGGGTCCAGGGTTTAGGGTTTAGGGCCTAAGTTCAGGGTTTTGGGTTTAGGGTTCAGGGGTTTCGGGTTTAGGGCCTAAGTTTAGGGTGTAGATATCCGGATCGAGAATGAAAGGTTGAATGTCCTGTGTTTTGGGGAGTTCCTCGGGGTTTGGGGGTTGGGTTTGGGGCCACAGCTTTACGAGTCTGGAATTCCAATCTGAAGCAGAAGAGCGGACGCTGCGGTAGGGATCACATCACCGTTTTTGTGGGTGTATGCGGCCTTTTGGGGGATTTTGATGGCTGGTTATCTTGGGTTTTACAATGGGGGATACTAGTTACCAGTAGTGAAACATGCTTACATCATATAGGTAGTTTTCTAAGCTAGGGTCGCTGTTTAGGTCCCTAATATAGTACGGCACCCTTGTAAAAAGGACCCTAAGGGCCTAGGGCTTAGGGTATGTTTGGTGCCAGACATCACCTGCCCCGTGTCTTAAACCCGGAAGAACGCCCCTGACCATCAACCATCCAAGTAGCAAATCTGTACTCCGATTGTGATGATGATGATTGTTACTACGATGATTATCACTACAACTACTGTTGATGGACAAAATCCTGCATTACCCATTATAAGGAATATACCATAATTCCCATAGTTTAGGGTCCTTAGGGTCATGCAGGATTTTGTCCATCAACAGTATGATTATCTTAAACCTTACGTTCTTCTTCTTGGCTTCTGTACCACATTGGAGCCTTAATCCCAGAACGTACAGTATACCATTGCAAACTAGGACCCATACTACAATATGCTATAAGATACCGTAGTGTACTATAGTACTGTAGTGTTCGAGTATACTTCACTATGGTAGTTGACCCTAAGCCCTCTGAGCTCCACCTGCCGCTTCCTCAGGAGATGGACCACCCGAACGGCAGCTTTACGCTGCACGACGGCCCGCCCTATGCGAACGGCTCGCTGCACATGGGCGCGGTCCTCAGCGGTTTTCGGCTCCTCAAAGCCTTGGGTATTGGAACGCTTCAAAACTTAAACCACAAGCCATAAATGCCCTGGGCCTTACACCCTACACCTTGATGTTTCGAGTTTAGAGTTCAAGGATTCAATGCAAGGGGCTTGAGCTGTCGATTTTTGAGGCTGCCGTCTTTGTCAGGCTCCGATCCGGGTCCCCACAGCTACAGCTGGGGGTTGCTTGAAGCTGGGAATTGCAATGTCGGCTACTTGTGATAAGAGTGCTATTGCTCAAGGATTTATGCAAGGGCCCCTGAATGTTCGGCGAATCCCATATGTCTAAGTCTCTTCACTGCGGTTGGGATTGCAATTGCAGCTGAGCTGGAATATGATACACAACACTTTAGTCTAAGATACTATTCTTCAATATACTGTACGTATCCTATGCTATATACTATTTTGAGGTGGCTGAGGATGTTGGCTTCGGAACATTCGTTTTGTTTCGCACCCTGGGAATCAGCTACGCGCTTGTTTATCGGTGTGACAGAAACGGCCCTTAATTTCTGACTTCCGACGATGGCTAAGCCTGATTTAGCACACCTCCTGCCGTTGGCTCCAGATGTAGCCACATGCCCGGTATCATGCGGATCTGGGCTTCAGCGGTTCTGCAGCGGTTGTTGATGAGTGCAGTAAGCCTTGCTTTGAAGACCTACTGCGACGTGACTGCTGCTGTGCTTGTTGGGGTAAAGTTTGCTGCGCAGAAGATGTACGATGTACACATGAGGCTTGTGAACTCTGATAACCTAAGCTTCTAAATCTTCCTTCATGCCGTTTGGGTCCAGCTTTGCAAAAGCCGCTTTGTGTAGCCCGTTGTTTTAGTCAAAGAACACCCCACATCCGCGAGGCGTAAATTCGCAAATGCGGCGTGTGCCAAGTCACCAAGAATCCTGTACTAAGGCTTCCTATGAATTGGAGAATTACGGTTTAGGGTTTAGGGTTTAGGGTTTTTGACAGCAACCTCCGGCCAACACGATTTACAACACCCAAATGCCATCCCCAGCATGGGGGTTGATCAAAATTATGGGCCCCTTTTGGTCCCCTAGACTATAAGGAATATACTATAATACAGACCCCAAAAGGGCTCATAATTTTGATCAACCCCTTACATCCACTCACCACTACGGCAAATCCCCCCTAACCTCGCAAAACATGCTAATCCCGAAGCCCCTGAACCTTTGAACCCTAAACCCCTAAAAGCCCTCAAGCAGAAGCCGTAAAATCTTAAAGCACCAAAATCCCTAAACTCTAAACCCCTAAACCCTAAACCCTAAACCCCTAAACCCCTAAACCCCTAAACCCCTAAACCCCTAAACCCCTAAACCCCTAAACCCTAAACCCTAAACCCTAAGCCCTAAACCCCTAAACCCCTAAACCCTAAACTCTAAACCCCTAAACCCCTAAACCTTAAACCCTAACCCTAAACCCTAAACCCCTAAACCCTAAACCCTAAACCCCTAAACCCTAAACCCTAATGCCTTGATTCCCAGACACGAAAAGCTCGAAGCCCTGCACCAGGGCATGCTTTGAACAAGATCCTGAAGGATGCGATCAACAAGTTCAAAGCCGTGGCGTGGCTGCGGTTTAGGGTTCAGGGACTGTGGTTGCCTTCCTAATGAGAATAGGGTTTGGGGTATACTATATTTCACTGCAACTGTAACTACTCAGAGATAGCTAAATATTCCGATCCCTACGTTACGGAGCTCAACAGTGGGTTTGCATGGGTTTTATGCCTAAGCCCTCACACCCTGTTTTGGGGTTTGGACTGCAGATGCTGGGTTGCAGGCCTGCTTGCGGTTGAGGGCCGTTTAGGGTGTAGGGTATGGCTTCAGGAGAGAGTTTCAGGACTCTGTTGCACTACCCCAAACTCTAGCTTCCATGGTGCGCCCTGCAAGGTTACGGGCCACAAGATCAAATACATCCCCGGCTGGGCCCTCGGCATGTTGTACCTCCAGGGTTTCATACAACGAAGCCACGACGCAAACCTGAGACTCTTCTGTCTGGTTCTTAGTAGGGAATGGAGGAATGGATCCTTATAGTAGCCCCTATAAAATTCCCAATAGTAGTCCCAATACCCTCAACTTTCAGAAATGACCCGTGCCTCGGGATGACGGCTTCGACAGCATTTGCTGAGCTTTTAGCAGGATTAGGGTCTTTAGGGTTTAGGGGGGGTGGGTCATCACAGAGCATTGTCACAGGATGAGATCCCTTTCCCGTCGCTCCCCAAAAGTATGTGATGCTAGCAAGGCAGAGACTATCACAAACACAGCTAACCCCCTCTTTCGTACGTGTGGTGTTGGGGTTCGCTTCATGGTGCTGATAGTAAGATCAGTCTTCCGTGTTAAGTGGATATCCCTGCGAGAGACCTTGTTTTACACCAACAGCCCCTGAGACTCTCAACCGTAAACCCTGGCCCCATCTCTAAAGAAAGACCGAACACCTGCACCAGAAAGCTTAGACCCCAGAGGTAGCATTAGCTAAAATAAAATCCAGTCACAATACTATACTAGCTGCTCTATCTGCTATCTACTCTATACTCCATACTCTATACTGTATACTCCAGACCCTATACCCTATACCCTATACTCTAAACTCCATACTCTATACTCTATACCTACTATCCTCTACACTGTACTATACACTGCTACACTCTACTATACTCTACTCTACTATACTCTACGCGACTCTACTATACTATACTATACTATAATGTAATATGCTATATGAGAGGATATTACAACATAACATACGACTTCTGGCCAGGATGGGACTGCCACGGGCTTCCCATCGAGCTCAAGGCTTTCGCTCTTCAGGGCTTTAGGAGTTTACGTTGGACCCTAGACCTGTACCAGTTAGATACTATTTACACACTGATGATGGAGCCCTGCAGAAACGATGATTAACTATTCAGGCCTCAGAATTGTTGAAGTTCTGAAGTGTCAGGGTTTCAACTCCCTAAAAGCCTTAACGCGAAGGCTCGAAGTCCCGAAGGACGAAGTCTATCTCCGCGCCCCAATATGGGAGTTTCCGAAAATGAGGGGCACCTTAGGGTTCCTTTAAAAGGGTTACTATAAGGGTTCCTTCAAATGGCTCTATAAGGGTTTTAGAGTGTCCGAAAATTAGGGCTACCTTTATTTGGGGTCCTTATAATAAGGATCCTACTATTTAGGGTGCTATCTAAGGATCCCCCATTGTCGGAAACCCCCATATAGCAAATGGTACGAGGACTTCAACCCTGAACCCCTAAACTGGCCCTAAGCCCTGTAAGTTTCAATCCTCAACCGCTTTTGGCAAGGTGCTGCCAAGCCTTGAGCCCTGAACCCTAAACCCAAAGTCCTAAACCCTAAACCCTGAACCCTAACCCCAAACCTTAAATCCTAAGCCCCTCTCTAAGCCCCTCTTGGCAGGTGCTGCAAAGCCTGAAGTCAAAGGAGAAGCGGGGTCTGACGCCTCTGAAGTCAAAGGGCCCAGACTCAAAGGGCTTAGGTTCTTGGGGATTTGGGTGTAGGGGGCTTTAGGGTTGAGGGTTTAGGGTGTAGGGATTGGGGTTTAGGGTTAGGCTTTAGGGTTGAGGGTTTAGGGTTTAGGGACTAGGGTTTAGGGTTAGGCTTTTTCAGGGCTCCTTTCAGTGGGCTCTTGCGAGGTAGGCCTTTGAGACATTTTGTATTTTCCCTGATAGGATCTGATTTGCTAGTGTTTGTCATTTGTCAGAGGCTTTAAAGATCCAACCTGGCTTGTTAGAGGTTTAATTAGTTTGAAGGTAACATAAAAGCAAGGGCCTAGACTCAACGGGCTCCAGACGTGGATTTTCAGGGTTTTGGGGGTTAGGCGTTGGGGTTTAGGGCCTATCAGGGCTCTGAATGTGGGATGAAGGTAGGTGGGGTTAATCCCCAACAAGAGCTCTTGTTGTAAGGGGTCCTTAACCTACCTAACTTTATCCTACCTGTTGGCCTGCGACAGACTCCATCTCTGCCGTGGGCCGTGGAAGTTTGGTTCTTTGTCAGGGTTCTTGTAGCTTCCTTCCAGGGGCTCCCTACGGGTTTATGTAGGGTTCTAGAGGGTTCTTGAAATGGTTTTTCTTAAGGTGTTCTATATAAGTTACCATAATAGGGATCCATAGTGTTTAACGAAAGTTATGTATTATGGTAACTTTTATTGAACCCCTTAACAAGAACCCAGTTTTGTAAGATAACCAAGACTCAAAGTCCCTATCTGGCCATACTGCCATAACGTCTGGACGCATGAAAGACAGTAAGCCGTTTTAGTCTCTATCTAGTTATCCTGGTACCATGAGGTATGAAGGCCCTATTCAGGGCTCTCCTATTTGATTACGCCCTTAACTCAAAGAATGGTTTGCAGATTGTTTCGTCTTTCAGGATTTATGGCTGTTTTAGGGTTTAAGGAAGGTATTTAGTCAGCCAAGGTAAGGTTACTTCCCTAGGATCCCAAACCCTCAAATATGCACCATGAATCTGCCATGAGATATCCTATGCCCCAAGAGCTTCAACGACAAGTCTCGAGATGGGAGCCACGCCGGGGATCTTTAGAAAGTAGCTTACAACCTCACGACTTCCAACCTGATGTTGTTGCCAAGGCTCCGTGAAACCGCAGCAAAGTTTGCCCTCGAGACAGTGGAGGAGCAGAAGTGCGCCCGGCAGAATTGGAGTGAAGGCGGTGTGTAAGTTTTGGATGCTCAGCCGTCGTTGTTGTGGTTGGTTGTCGTCCCTAAACCCTTGAACCCCCAAGCCCTCAAACCCTTAAACCCTTAAGCCCTAAACCCTAAAACCCAAGCCCTTCCCAAGGCGACCTGGGATCCTGAGCCGGAAGTTTTCATCCCGCCGCATTCGCAGGTCCTCCTTCGAGAGATACGGTGTCTGGGGCGACTTCGAGGAGCGACCCAGAAAGGTTTGCACTCCGTATGCAATTCGGCTATATATACCCTTAAGCCCTCAAGCCTAAAATGTACGAACGCACCACCGAAACTCTATTGTAGCTTTTCAGGTCCCCAAGATCCGTGAACCTTGAAATCCCACAGCCTTCAACTTCCGATAGAGAAAAGCCCCACCGCCGAATAAGAATCGAGAGACTTCGCTTCACAACATTGAGAGTCAGTGTCGAGTTGAGGGTTCAACACAGAGCCGTGTTCGGGGGTAATGACCTGGAAGTTTCGAACCTCCCGTCAGTTACGTGGACCAAAAAATCGGCGAACCCGATTATCACCTTAAACCCTAAACCCAAAGCCCAGAACCCTAAACCCTAAGCCCCAAGCCCCCAGCATAGATCGAACAGCGTTGGGGGATTCCGTGCGAGCTTTGTCCGCAATCCACAGGCCTGAATCCGAAATTTTCTCCGATTTTTAAAGTTTCAGGGTTTAGGATTGAGGACTACGGGTGTTAAGGTATCGGGGTTTGATGGTGTCGGGTGTTTCAGGCTTGGAGTCTGGGACTCAGGGAGTTTAGGTATCTGACTTTCTGGGTGAAGGGTATTTTGGCTCCAGGCTTTGTGGCTCCGCCAAACCTCAGAACCTCAAACCCTCAACCCTAAACCCTACATGTTTACTTTTTTGACAATGGGGAATTGCCGGTTTCGATTCAGAGTTCAGAGGTCAGGGGCTGTAGGATTGGGGTCAGGACCTCAACCCCAAAACCCTAAAGCGTTTCGCCGTCCCTGGGGGTTCAGGGGTGACGGAGTTCGCGAGTCTCCGGAGGAAGCTTCGAAGATATATACTTGCATGTTCATGGGTAGTTATCAGTGGGCTTATAAGCCCCCGAAGAGGGGTTATAAATATAGTTACCCCACTTATAACCCCAGTTATAACTAGCCATGAACCTCCAAGTAGACTCTAATCCCTATACCCTTATAGAATCCCTATAGATCCCTTTAAAGGGGCCCTTAAAGGAACCCTTATAACTAGCCATGAACCTCCAAGTAGAGGGCTGAGGATCAAACATCTTAAGCCTGAAGAGCTCCTAAACCCTAACGCTTGAAGGGCTCCTCTAATAGAGAAGGCATCTATAGGGTTTCCTTTAAGGGCTCCCCTAAAGCCCCAGGCCCCTGAACCTAAACATTAAACCCTAAATCATCCAAGCCCCCGGGCTCTAATCCGCAAAAGCCTGCGCCCTGCGCGCCAGAAGGTGAGTAACACTGTTCCTCTGAAAATGGTTTCGCGACAACCCCCTCAACCTTCTCCTGACTATAGGACATCTGTAGGCCCCTACATGAGGCCTTTGCATGGGCCCATACCAGATTGGAGCCTTCGGTGCGAGGAGCCCTACCTCACCTTGCTGCCGAAGTACGAGTCTGCCCAGCCTCCGCCCTGGCAGCTGGAAGAGTGTCTTTGGGTTTAGGGTCTTTGGGGTTTAGGGGTTTAGGGGTTTATGGGTTTAGTGTTTAGGGCTACTATATAGGGTTTAGGGTTTTGGGTTCAGGGTTTGGGGTTTAGGGTTTTAGGTTCAGGGTTACGACTGGGAACCAGTCGCACTGCTAGACTCTCTCTCTCTCTCTCCTGAACCAGGCTGCAAATGCTGTCCAACTTTTCGATGGGACACAACAACACATTGCCACGAGGAACCAGCTTATGACTGCTACTAGGGCGCAGAACGCTGCCGCAGCCCGCCGCATTGTCTCCATCTGGGTGATACAGCCGATCGGTGATCTGTGGCGACGTAGGGACACCATCTTAGCCCACAGTTTAGGTAGCAGCTGGGCCCCTTTGTTGAGGGCTCCACGCGCATGCCTGAAGACAAGGAGGGGCACCACTGGCGCTAAGAGCGGGTGGCCCAGGCCCTTCGTCTCCAATCCACATCCTGGAGCGCCCTAATTATCTGCCTGGCATGGGGCAGAGCTGTGTTGCGGATCTGCCGCCATCTCTGGCCAGTTCGTGTCCTGGCGCAGCAATTGCCCTGCTGGGCAGACGGCTCCTTGCTCCTAGAATTATACCACATAATACAGTGGTGGTTCTGCGAACTGTCCCAGACGCAGCTAGGGAAGATTCTGTCAGTCATTTGTAAAGCCCTGGACAAGTTCCCCTCCCCGCCAGCGCTTCAAGCGAAAAGCGCTGATCTGTATGCCCCTCGGTTCCAGGGCTGCGCCCACTACAGAATAATAGTGATCCAGATAGCCGGGAACTCTTTTCCTCCATCCTCTGCGCAAGGGCTAGCATAGCTGCTGTCATTTCCTCCATCCTCTGCGCAAGGGCTAGCACAGCTGCTGTCATATAATATAATTTACTTTCGGGCAATGACGTTTAACGGAGCCCGGGGCGCTCTGCCAGTTTGAACTCCAAGCGGAGGGGCGATGACGTTTTTGGCGCCCCTGAGATGCCGGGAGGGATGACCCTGTCTGTAACGGGTGCCGCTTCTCACTCACTCACTCACTCACGCCTTCCTGCAGCCAAACATACTTAAGCCCTAACCCCTCATAGAACTCTCAAAGGAAACCTCATAGAACTCTTAAAAGAACCCTGCACCGTAAGTCCTAAACCGAAGATGCTAAACCCTGAACCCGAAACCCCTAAGCCCAAGACCAAAAAGCCATAATCCTGAACCCTAAATCCTAAACTTCCTAAACCCAAAAGCCCTAAACGCCTCAGGCCTAAACCTCTTATTGAACCCTTAACGGAGCCCACCCTAAACCCTAAACCCTAAACCCTAAACCCTAAACCCTAAGCCCTTGAAGGAACCCCTTAACCCCCAATCAGCCCTAAGGCTCCGGATCTTCGAGGCCTGGGAACCTAGTTCTCTAAATTAGGGTCCCTTTTAATTTGGGGTTTGGGGTTTGGGGTTTAGGGTTTAGGGTTTAGGGCTCCTTTTGGGGTTCAGGGTCCGTCTTAAGGATCTGTAGGGGTTTTTATAGGCTTGTCTTGGGGCTTAGGCTTTTAGGCTTTGGGATTTGCGGATTTTAGGCTTTTTGGCTGTAGGGTTTGTGGGGCAGGGTTCGGGAGTTTTTAGGTTAGATTCCGGAGAGGCTCTGCGTCGTTGTGGTAATTCAAAGGTTCGATGCGATGTAATATAGGGGCCTGAATAATTACCAATACTATTCTGGGGGTTCCTTGTTATAGTTATAATATGATATACCCCAAAACCCTATTCTAATTGTTAAGGCCTTTATAGTACTGTAGGTAGGACCAGAGCATACCAGAAGCCAGCAGCCTGCAGGCTAACGCGGTCTGCGAGGGTTTTTTCGAAGCAGGCGATCTTAGCCGCTAGATCCTCGAACTCGAAGCCCTGACCCCTGAAACGCGAAAACATCAAACAACTACGTATATACCCGAAAACCTTGAAAGGCCGTTTCTGGACGTTTTTTGGGCCTGTTGGGCTCGAGACAGGGGCCTCTTTAGCTGGAACCCTAAGCATGGTTTTGGGGGCCTAGGGAAACCCTAAACCCTATATAAACCCTAAAGGGACAGATTGCACAAAGCCGTAGGCTCGGGTAGACGCGCATGCAGCATTCGAGAAGGCAGCAGGTCTAATGACTTCAAAAGGTTTACCGGTTAGGATATGAGCTCGTGGGGAGGGAAAGCATTGTTAATGGAGCTCTGTTCAGGCATTTGCGATAAACAACTATAAAGGTTGATAGATGCGACTTTCCGTGCGAAAGTGCTGGTCACCAGGGTTTATATGCTTTTTTGGGACCAAAAACCTTCGACCGTGCACGGAAGGTTGCCAGAGTTCAGGTTTGGGGTTTAAGGCATTGGGGTTTAGTGTTTAGGGTTTTGGATAGGGTTTCGGATATTAGGGTTCAGGAGACAGGGTTTGAATCCTGAATGGCGAGCTTTAATCTGACATTGCCATCCTCGCCAGGAGATGGTGCGCGGAGGGCACATCTACCGCGGCAGGCGCGCCCTTAGGGCACGATTTCGGGCTTGAAGAGTTTGATCCTGGTATTTGTGAAGTCATCTCTACGTTGGCGAGGCTTCTGCTCCTTTGCTGAGTTCGGGAGCGGCAGAAGCACTGCTTCGCCCAAACAGTGTTTGCATCGTTGACATTCTGCAACCCCAGTTTGCTTTATGACATCTTGAGGTTTTACTGGACTCCAGTTCGTTTAGGTAAGCATCAGTCTGCCGTTGATGACACCTATACGCTGCGAGACAGCACAAACAAAGTGTATTGCAGTGTGGCATACGCTCCACTGAATAGATAAACCGGTTTCTCGCCCTGACACAGAACAAGAAAAAGTGCTGCACAAGGGATGATTGACGGCACCAATCTCTTTCCGCAGGCACGGGGCAACAACCTAGAATCGTCACCAGCACGGTCACCGTCAACGTCACCAGCAGCACCAGCACCAGCACCAGCACCAGCACCAGCATCGCCATCAACAGCGTCACTATCGTCGCATCATCTTCACCACGGTCATCATCATCACCACCGCCATTCTCATCATTCTCATCATCATCATCATGACGCTCACCGCCATTATCGTCATCGTTTTGTTCATTATCAACATCTTCCTCATCATGACCATTCTCATCACGACTATCATGGTCTTCTTCTTCTCCACACGCCAAGCCCTCGACCCTGACTGAAACGCCGCAACCCCGAGCCCTCGAATCCCGCAGGCATGGCCTTACCTCGACCCTGATATTTCAATTGCTACAGGGGGCTACCCACATAATTCATTGAAGTTCCTCATTATAGATATACTATACTACGCCCCGAAACCCTATTCTAAGTGTGTTGCGGCCGATACTTTCGGGTTTCCGGGTGTCAGCTTTCGGGGTTGGGTTTCGGTTTCAGGCCCGGCCTAATGCTCAAATATCAAGTCTTTGGTGCCGCCAGGGCGCAACCTCAACCTTAAGCCCAAAACCCGAAACCCTAAACGCTAACCACTCCGGGCTCCTGCATCTCAACACTTTGCTTTGGGTTTGGGGTTTAGGCATCTTTTTTCTCAAGCTTTCAACCCGGAAACCCCAACAAGAAAATCCTAATCCTTAAACCCCTTCATACAACAAGCCAGATTCCAGGAAGCCTGTTTACTGGTCTCCCTCCACCCGGACGGCGCTCGCCGAAGCAGAGTTGGAGTACCCCGAGGCTTCGGTTAGGCAGCTTTTTTAATTTGAGGCTGGCGTTTCCGATTTTCAGAAGTAGAAGCTTCGGCGTCCTAGTCGAAACCTTTCAAGTCTTGCAGATGAAACTTGAGGCTTGCAAATCGGGCTGCAGGAATTTCACCCCAAACCCCAATCTATGGGCTGACAAGCCCTCAACCCTAACCCTCAAAGCACAAACTCCGAAACCCTTGCGTGCGTCTACTTCGCGTTTGGGTTGTGCTGGTTCCTGCGCAGTCGGCTTTGGGGCTGGGAGCTGCGGGCAGAACTGGTATACGAAGCGGCGTCATTGTTCTCGTCTCCGATGCTTTTTGGTGGCCAGGTTCGTTTGGCTGGTTTGCCAGGGAAGTTCAAACTGGCGTGTCTGTTTGGGAGTGCATTGACCTATAAACCCTAAACCCCCAAACCCCAAGCCCCCAACTCTAAACCTCAAGTAACGAACCAGAAGCATCCAGCAAAAGATTCAGCATCAGCATCAGCATCAACATCATCAGCATCACCAGCCTGACCATTGTCATCGTATTGATGATGATGATGATGATGATGAACACGTTCGTCTTAGTCCCTATCAACAGCAACATATTCGTCATGCTCATAGTCATGGTCATGATGATGACGATGATGATGATCTTCAGCTTCTTCACCATCTGCTTCACCATCTTCATCACCATCAGCATCATCATCATCATCATCAACAACATCAGCATCGTCGCCGTCCTGACCATCGTCGTCAGCATCATCGTCGCCACTATTATCATTCTTATTATTGGTAATATTATGACCACCACACTCATCACCATCACCACCGTCATCATCATGATCCCTAAACCCTAAACCTAAACCCTAAGCCCTAAACCCTAAATCCTAAACCCTAAGCCCTAAACCCTAAACCCTAAGCCCTAAACACCCATGAACTTCGTCCTCATTGTCATTCTCTGAGTCATCAGCTCCAGGAGTTCGCACCTCAAGCCGCAACGCCGAACCCTCCAAGATCCCTGAACGCAAACCTGTCAACCGTAGAACTCTAGCCCCTCCAAAATAGTATGTGTATATATATATATATGCGTAATACATATATATATATATAATATGTAAATATACCTTTATATAAACATATATATATATGTTTATATACATACGTACATACATATACATATGTATATACATATGTATATACATATGTATACACATATATATATCTATATCTATATCATGCAAGCTCTCTCTTGAAATCTTTACTCAACCCCCAAAAAGCGCGTACAATCATGTCCCAAATATATGTAAGAAGCGCTATTATTNCCCCCCCGTAAGCTCATTTTTTGAACCCTGCGTGCTAATGACATATGGACTCTTTATATGGGTGACAAGTTTTGCAAATCCACATTTCCAGACGCTTCCAGCTCTAGACTGTAGGCCCTAAGTAAACCTTAAACCCTAAACTATCATGGAGCCTCTTATGAACCTCTTACCCTATGCTTCCAAGGACCTTATAGTTAGCCCCAGACCCCTTTAAGGACACAATAATAAGGTCCAAGGGTTACGGCCTTTCTTGGAGTCTTTGAGGAGGAACCTTAAACCTGGCAGAGAGCAGGGCCACGTGTCGCCGTCGATTTACGTCGGCTTCCGCTGCACCGAGCCGGGTCCCTGCGGGTGGTTTCTGACACTGAAGCACCTCCTGGTCTTTGGGGCTTAGGGTTTAGGGGGTTTAGGGTTTAGGGTTTGAGATTTGCATCTTGGTTTACGATTTGGGGTTTAATTGGGGTTTGCAGTTTGGTTAGGTCTTGCGGTGTAGAGTTAGGGCTTTCGAGGAGGGCAGCAGGGCCTCAATTAGAGTTGAGGGCTCAGGTACGCATGGTTTTTCCCAAGACCCAGGATCGAGGTGGTGGCTTTCAGGCGGTTCAAGATGGGTCAGGTGGAGTGTTCGATCCTTAGAGAGTGCACTAAGCCACTCTTCGAGCCCTGAAGCCTGAAATCCCGATGAAGCTCACAGGCCATATGCCTTGAAATTTTAGGGTTTAGGGTTTAGGGGGTAAACCCTAAACCCTAAACCCTTTGGGGGGCTCAGGAGTGGTTGTGCAAGGGTTTCGTATGGCCGCAGTACGGCTTCCAAGGGCCTCCTGACTTTTAACCTGAGTTTCTCGCGGAATCCTATTTGGGAGTTTCCGAACATTACTTTATTTGGGGTCCCTATAATAAGGATCCTACTATTTAGGGTACTATATTAGGGTCCCCTATTTTCCGGAAACTCCCATTTGTTGCGAATAAACCGGAAAACCCAACACCCCAAGAGGCAAGACTCAAAACCCTAGACCTTAAACTAGAACCCTGCGCAGCCCTCGTACTGCTCATGAGAACTTGACTCCTAACCCGAAGCCCTAGACTTAAACCCTAAACCCTAACCCCGAAAACCTAAAACCTAAAACCTAACCTTAAACCCTAAACCCTAACCCCGAAAAACCTGAAACCTAACCTTAAACCCTAAACCCAAACCCCGAAACCCTAAAACCTAACCCTAAACCCTGAACCACAACAAAAAACCCTAAGCCCTTTAAACCAAGCCGAGGGCTCCTGAGAAGTTCGCGGCCTTCGAAGACCTCGAGGTCGCCTTAGAATGGCTTTTGTAGCGCTCAGTGTTTAGGGGCTCGGGTTTACGGTTCAGGGGTAGGGTTTAGGGGTGTAGCGGTTTAGGGGTTCAGAGGTTTAGGGTTTAGGGGTTTGGCGGTTTAGGGCGTTTAGGGTTCAGGGCTTTCAGGCAGTCGGGTTCAAGACTTTGGAGGCGTTCGGGCATCAGGGTTGCAAGGCTTAAAAGGAGGTTGTAAAGGTTATTGCTCCATATTCCTATAGCTAATATCTAGTATAGAAATCTAAATCTAAATCTACATCTAGACCTAAATCTATATGTGTAATTGTACTTGTACCTATACCTATGCCTAACACTTATACCTAAGGCTTATACCTAGTACCTATACCTAGTACCTAATGTCTCTACCTCTGCCTCTATCTCTGCCTCCACCTCTACCTCTACCTTTGCCTCTTCCTCTTACCTTTACCTTTACCTGTTACCTATACCTATGCCAATGCCTATATGTATATGAATATGTATGTGTATATATATATACATACGCATCGTCTGGGGGGTTGGCGTCGGTGCCCGTTTAAGGTCTTCCAGTAGGGATGCTGATATTTAAGCTAGGTGATAAGGTTTTGTCAGTGATTCCTACTCAGGGTCCATAAGCAAGGTATCCTACCGTGACAGGATCTTCATGTTACAAAATCGGTGCTGCGACAGTTGGCGATTTGGACCACCACGCCGTGGACCATCCCGGCCAATCGGGCACGGGCCTCGGGTCGACTGTGGGGGATGACAGTTAATTACTTGAATCGAGTTTAGGATCGTTGGAGGTTATGACTACAGTCAGGGGAGAGAGAGGGAGAGAGAGACCGACGTACAACATGGCTTCGAATGGTCTCACTGTTTATGAACTAGGCCTCGAGACAGGCTTGCAGGTTTTTTGCATCTGACATCTGTCGGTTTAGGCTTTGTGTTGTCTCGTGTGACTCTCTTTTGGCTTGCTTGGCTTTTGGACTGTCGGACGCGTTTTCCGATTTAGAGCCCGAATGCGTCTAGAACCCCTACAATTCCATATGATAACGTTCGTGTAAAGCTACAGAACTCCCTGGGTCCCGTAACATCGCAGTGAAAAATGACTACTGAAAGTTGTTTCCTTTATTACTAATACAGCAACCACAACATACTCCAAAACCTTAGTCCACTTATTAAGGCCCCTATCTAAATCGATGTGTAAGGCCCGGAAGCGCATTTCAGGGTTCAAGGTTTGAGGTATTTGGGAATTCCGGGGCTTAGGGCTAAGGCTTTAGGGATTCGGGTTTAGGGATTAGGGCTTGGGGTTGAGGGTTTTGTCTCCGGAAATCCAAAATTTGGTATCCAAGCTGCCTCAGGTTTAGCTCTTAGAGCTCTGGGCTGAGCTCTTGTTGAGTTGAGGATAGTCTGTTTACCGCGCCTTTTACCCATTCCACTTTTAACAGCCTTTTGAATCTTCGAGATTCTACGCCCTCTACACTAGAGCCCACCGTGCCCCAGAAAGCTTGAGCTCCCGAGGCTGTTGCCGTGAATCCCGGCTTGAAGCTGCTGGGCTGAATACCGAGGGGAGCAGAGTGTAAGCGCTCAGCTCGCAAACCCCGTAGGTACATTACTCTTAAAAACAGCCCCCAAGGCCTGAAACGGGTTTGACTCCAAAAGCATATGCCCTAGAAAAGCTCCCGAACCTTTAAACACTAAAACCCAAGCACCTGAACCCTAAACTCAAAACCCCCCCTAAACCCTAAACCCTAAACCCTGAACCCTAAACTCAAAACCCCTAAACCTCAAGCCCTAAACCACCGCTAAACCTTGAAACTCAAGGTAGGGGCCCAGGGAAGCCGGCTAAAGGGTTCTTGAGTCCACTTTGGGCTTCTGTTTAGGGTTTACGGTTTAGGGTTTAGGGGCTTGGGGGGTTTCTTATCTTACAGTAGCGAGTCGTTTACGAGCTCGGGCGTTTCGGAGCTTTTCGGGCTCGGCTTTGTGTTAGACTTGTTGCTCAGTTTTCGGCTTCTTGCATGCGGCTTGAGGCTTGAGGGTTCGAGCCTCAATCCACGGTAAGATTGTTCTCCGAATATGGAAGCCAGTTGTGGTCGAAGACGTCTTGAATCACTGCCCTTTACATCGATTTGAGCCACTAAACCTAAAACCCTTGACCCAAAACCCTTAAACCCTATGCCCTAAACCGAAAACCCTTAAATGAGGATGCTCCTTGCACCATACGGTTCAAGGGTTTAGGGTGTACTGTAGGATTTCTTAATCTAAGTTACCATAGCAAGAAAACCCTATTCTCTGCTATAGATCCCTATCATGGTAGCTTAAACTACTTAGGGAGCCAGTTGGGGAACTTCAAGCTTTTTGGTCTTATATTATGTCTATCTTGGAAAGTTTGTGATTTTTTGAATTCGGTTATTGAAGAAGAGAGATGAAGTCCCTTAACAGGAGCCGAGCGGAGGGTTCGGGATTCCGGCTGTTCGAGTTTTAGGGGTTTCAGTGTTTAGTACTCAAGGTTTAGGGCAGGGTTTAGGCTTTGGGGTAGGGTTTAGGGTCTAGGGTATAGGGGATCCCTAAACCCTAAACCCCCTATGCATAATCGTCCCAAAGGCCTTCCAGGCCATTGAAGTCTTCCGGGTTTAGGGTTTTAGGGTCTTAGGGGTTTAGGGTTTAGGGGTTTAGGGTCTGACATAGGGGTTTAGGGTTTAGGGGTCTAGTTTGCTTTGTTTCTTCTTGGGTTGGAGGGCCTTGGTAACCAGCCGTTGCCGCGATGACAGAAGAATCGGTGCATGGAGCCGCACTTGAACAGTTTTTCGGTGCACCATGACAATGGTGGCTTTGATGTTGCCCGGGACATTCTAAGTCATTCTTCAATCCTAATCGCGCTGCAGCCCCCGAACCGCCAAACTCGAACCCTAAAACGGCCCTGAACCCGAAACCCGGAAACGGTCTTTTCCCTCAAACTCTCAGTCCTAAGCCGCCCAAAACGGCTCTAAGGCCTAAGCCCTAGATGCCCTAGATCTTGAATCTCCCCTGCCCACCCCAAGCCTCGACCCGACGTTCCAAGGTACGCAGCCGTAAAGGCCGAGTGGCCAGAGGAGGATGGCAGGTGGGCAGCGTGGCGAACGGTTCTGAAGGGGTCCTGTAAGGGTTTTGAAAAGGTCCGTTAAGTGTTCTATAAGGGGTCGTTGAAGGTGATCCGGGAGAATCGAGACCTGAAGGATTAGAATAGGTTTTCTTATAAGGGCATGGTTCAGGGTTACTTTAAGGTTGCTATCAGGGTGCAATAGAGGTAAGCTCTTGCTATGGTACAGAATCTTAGGGAAGCTCAAGGAAGAGTGTCATTGGTAGGTAATACTCCGGCCGCGACAGTAGGGTCTGTTTACCTTAAACCCCAAACCCTAGACCCCAAACCCTAGGATTTGTTGACAGACGGCTTAGCAGAGGGCGACGGTTCAGACCGTAAGGCCCGGGGTCTTCCCAGTGTTGACGCTCTGGGTAGTCTTTTGATCTTAGTATGGGTATATATGGGTGGTTGTCAAAACCATGATCCCTTTTGGATCCCTAATATAGTACGGTACCTAATATTTCGGGTACCCAAAAAGGGACCCTAATTTTGACAACCACCCATATGGGTACACGTGCTCTACGTAGTCCTGAACAGCACTGTTGGAGCTGAAGGGTCGTAGGACTCGGATCTCGGGCGTGGCTGCTCCCAACTGTGGGGGCGGTTGACAGGCCTGCGATTTAGGGTTGAGGGTTTCAGGCTGAGGATGGTACTATAGGGGCCTTAAGAATTACCTGTGCTATTTTGGTGGTTGCTTATGATAATTATAGTGCAACATACCCCGCAACGCTATGTACTCCAATTATTAAGGCCTCTATAGTAGTGTAGTCAGCCCCGCTTTCCGGGCAGGCTACCATTGGGGGTACAGTTCACCCCAGGTCCCAGTTCCCGGTTTGTAGCAATTCTGGGATCCGATAGTGGAGAAGGGATCCTGAATCTGTTGCTTACATTGCCTATGCCGTTGAACCCCAAACCTCCGTAACTCTGCACTGTCAACCCGAGCCTGCAGCCTAACTCCTTGCCAAGTCCCTGCGTCCTAAGCCCACAACCCTGAACCCTAAACCCTAACCCCTAAACCCTAAACCCTAAACAATAGGCCCCGAAGCCTTGAACCCTAAGCCCTAACTCACTAGATAGACCGCTGCACCGCTACACCCTTAATCGTGAAAAAGCCAAGTCCTCTGGAAACCCATGTAAAAACCAGCAACCCTTAAAGACACCTTTGTAGAAACCCTTGTAAAAAAAACTCTCAAGCAACTCTTACAAAACCTGTATAGAAACCCTTATAAAACCATATCAGAAACCCTTA
This sequence comes from Symbiodinium sp. clade A Y106, assembly GCA_003297005.1. NCBI lineage: Eukaryota > Dinophyceae > Suessiales > Symbiodiniaceae > Symbiodinium > Symbiodinium sp. clade A. The sequence continues at coordinate 32,316 of BGNK01003012.1, read as the reverse complement.
TCGAAAGCTGCACAGACATCTGTATAGAAACCCTTACAGAAATGATGACAAAACCCTTGATAGAAACCCTTCTAGACATGTTTCTAGAAACCTTAAACGAGGCCCGTGATAGAAACCCTCACAGGGCCTTAAGTTGTAGAATCCCGAAGATCAGCCCTAACCCCTAAACCCCGACCCCCAAACCCGTAAATCATAATCTAAACCCTAAATGTTTAAACCCCTAAACCCCTAAACCCTAAACCCCAAACCCCAAAACCCTTAAACCCCTAAACCTTTAATCCCTAAACCCTAAACTCCCTAAAGCCTAATTCCTAAACCCTTAAACCCCTAAACCCTTAACTCCCTAAATCCTACACCCTTAATCCCCTAAACCCTTAAACCCCTAAACCCTTAATCCCCTGAACCCTTAAGTCCCTAAACCCTCATATAATCCCTAAATCCGAAACTTAAACCCCCAAACCCTTAACTCCCAAGACCTTGAAGCCGCAAAGCACGTCCCCCTGACCAGGAAGCCTCGCACCCTCATCGTGGCCTCGGGTCTCGTGGAGCAGCTGAAGGAGCCGCCCTTTTTGGTTCACCCCAAACTCTAATCCTTTATAGTGAACCCCAGAAAGTTGGAACATTGATTTAGGATGATTCTTGCTGGGATTCCCTATACTTTACTTTAAGGGCACGAGGATAATGATGTTCCAACTTTCTGGCTTCTACTGTAACTCTAACCCCTAAACCCTAACGAAACCCCCAAACCCCTTAAAGCCCTAAAACCCTAAAGCCCTAAACCCTGGACTCAGCTGGAAGGAGGTGCTCGGTGCATCGCTCACTGCGAGGAGCCCAGCCTTCCTCCGCCAGTAGGGCCCAATGAGGATAAGTAGCAGAAGAAGCAGTAGTAGGACTCTGAGTAGGAGCAGTAGTCGGAGTAGGAGTAGGAGTATGAGTAGGAGTAGGAGTAGGAGTAGGAGTAGTAGTAGTAGTAGTAGGAGTAGTAGTAGTAGTAGTAGTAGGAGTAGGAGTAGTAGTAGTAGTAGTAGTAGTAGTAGTAGTAGTGGTAGTAGTCGTAGTAGCAGTGGTAGTAGTAGTAGTAGTAGGTAAGTAAGTACACACCGTACGTAAGTAAGTACGTACGTACGTAAATAAGTAAGTAATAAATATAATACAAGAAGTACAAGGAAAAGACGTTTCTCTTGAAGTCTAGGGGTTCGAAGACACGGTCTTCGTTGACTAGCGCAAACCTGGATGTTTTTTTGCCGCCACATCCCTAAACCCTAAATTTTTTAAATCCTAAACACCAAAAATTGGGAAACATCTCTCGTATTCCTCGAGAAAGCAATCCGTAAACCCGCAACTAAATCAGGAATGCCCTCACACACAAACACATATATATATATATATATAGATAGATACATAGATGTATATACATATGTATCTCTTAATGCATTCGTCTGCACTTTGTGCAAAATTTCGTCGGTGCTGTGCGCGAATCCGCCCAAACTTCGTCGGAAGTTTGCAAAATTTCGAGGGCATTGTAGTTCTTCTGTCGACGGAATTCGCTCGTTCGTGCACAATCCTGACGACATTCGGGGATCTAGCTCGAACCCCCCAAATTTCGTCGGCATGGTGCCGGGGCTAGCCTCAGAATTTGGAGCAGGGTTTGAGAAGGTTCAGAGTTTAGGGCCTCTTGGGGACTTGCTTCCTGAATGCTTGGTCTCTAGGGTTCGGGTTTTCTTGTCTGGTTTTCAGGGTTTGTGCTACTACTCCTGCTGCTGCGGCTGCTGCTAGTACTGCCAGTACTATTGCTATTAGTAGTACTACTGCTACTGCTACTGTTACTGCTGCTGCTAGTGCTACTGCTGCTGCTACGGCTACGGCTACGGCTACTGCTACTGCTACTGCTACTGCTGCTGCTGCTGCTACTGAATTACTGCTGCGGCTATACCAGTACTACGACGACGACGACTTCTACTACTACTGCTATTGAAACTGCTGTCTGCTCGCGCAGCTGTTCATTGGCTCTCGAAGTGCTCTGATCCTTTCGAAACTTTGAACTCGCTGCGATGCCTGGGATGCCCTTTGTGCCGTGTCCTCAGGCATCGACTGATGCGAATTTTGGTACAGGTCCTGGCTTCTTGATCCGCCGTGCTTCCAGGTCAACCCTTGTGCCTATCACGGAGGAGCCGGCGCCGGATGCCACAACCAAGGCTCCGTAGGTAAGGCGCGCCTGTACTCGATCGCGGGCGCATGTCGCTGCGAGGGCTTCTATGTTTCTTTCGGGGGGTCATTTTTCTGTTTCCTCGCCGTCGGGTCCCCTGGCCCGCTTCTTTTTGTCATCTTGCCATTGCACCTTATGGAGTGTCTGGCTTGCGGCTCTTTGGCTTAGTGATGTGCTTTGTGTTGGTTCTTGGATTGAAACATCCCAGTATAAGATAAAAAAGTGGTAAGTATAAGGTCTAACCTCGAAACCGCGCCATCGTAGTAGCACAGCAATCCGAGAACCGATGATAACCATATCGGTCAACATTACATCTACATCCTTACATGTGTATACGTATATAGGTATGCCATCTATACCTATATCTTTGCCTATACTACATGTGTACATTTCATGGTAAGAGCACTATTGCTAGGTGCATGAAGATTTATACAGGAAGTATAGTGTTTGCGCACACTGGTAGGGGAATCAAGTTCGTAAACACACCTTCTAGGACAGCAGTAGCACCACCGAATCAAGGCTACATGCGTACTTGAGCTGATATGTGCATATACCTGCATACACCTATTGTTGGCTCTTTCGCCGTGTATGCTGCAGTTTGTTGAGTCAAGTGATAGCCTATAGACAGGCGCACATGCAGCGGCCTTTATGCGTTTGTATATGCTTTGTGCAAAACTATGCACGAGGTTAGCAAACAAACGGAGAGCACAGCAGATATTGGACAGTACATGGCTTGTACGTCCACGACGCAACATCATTAGACACCAGAAGAGCCAGAATACTAACAGTAATTTCAGTTATCAGCACTAGTGCTGGGGAAGTGGCAAGTGCGAAAAGACACGATTTACCGCAACGATAGCACCCAAAAGGATAATGAGGAAGCTACTGCGTAACCAGGCTATACCACCAAACATGTGAAGCCCAAAACTGCACGCGAGCATATCATGTTGACACTTGTGCGATGCACACGCAAGGCAAGAACGATAACTACACGCATGACTACGTGCTTGTTCGCAGCTCGAACCGATAAAGAAACCGGTTCCTTGATTTCCCCTTTAAAATTGTGTGTATCTATGTGCGTGCAGTATGTTGTCCCATGTGTGGATATATAGGTGGATACGTGTATAGAAGAGTATACATACGGTCATGGACGTGTACCTATATAGAGAACGATCGGGATTCTTACACAGATGGAGACCGTGGCCGTCCTGGGAGATAGTATACAGCGCTGTCCAGTAGGTTTCTTTAGATAGCACAAAGAAATGCACGGAACCCATGAGTTTGAGAAAAGTGTACATGGAGATAAATGTATCCTCGCTTGTGTGTTCGGTTCTTTGTGTGTGTTTGTTCATGTGTTTTATGTATGTACTTATGCAATCATGGATGGAAAGCCATGGGTGGGTGGGAAGCCCGAAAGATATTTGGTGGGAAACCTTTACAAGTGCGAAGAAGTGATGATAAGTGGTCTTTGCTGGGAAGCAAAGCTTATGCAGACACATACGTGCCGGTAACCCCACAACCCGAACGCACACTGCCAAAACCACAGGTACAAAGACTTACCTGGGTGGCCCCGCACGCAAGATGAGCTCAGGATGTTTGCTGAAGGTTCTTCGTGGTAAGTTGGTGGCATCCGGTTGCTTCAGATGCGGATTCTGCCAGGCACCAAGCTTGCAGCCGAGGTTTATGAATCGAACCACACGTTCGTCGTGTGGTTTCAGGCAGCCTGATGAACCCCAATCCATGAATTTTTCCAAACCCGTACTTTGAATACACATTGTGGCCCTAATCCCTGAGTCGAAAACCTCAACCTTCAGTCCCTGGTTCGGGAGTATGGTTCACCTGACGTCATTGCTGCTCTGACAGACGACGTCGAAGAGCTCCTGGCTGGGCACCCGAAGTGAGCGAGCTTAGCCCACTTCTTATTCATTCGATACCTATTGAAGCTGCGTGATGGAGATGTGCAGGACATCCTGGTTTGACTTTGCACATTCTTTTTATATTTTGGTGGGAAGAGAATCTTCACCGGAGAGTGGCGTTGGAAAGGGCTTAGAACTTTGAATGCAGAGAAAAGCTCCGCAAAGTTGCAAGTTAGAGCATCTTGCGGCAAGCCCTCTCGGTATGCCCCTTTCTGCGATGTCCGGCACTTCGAATATCAAGCCTGAATTGGTTTCGGCATGCCATCGACGAAATCCTGACTCTGAGTGTTTACCGAGAAAGGTGTTGAGACCGCCAGCACATTCAAGGGCGATTCGTGGTGAGCTGCTCAAGCCTTTGACCTCGGACTTCGAAGCGAACAATTCCGAGGTTCTCGAATGCACAGCAAGTGCCGTTGGTTGCACTGCTGCGCAATGGATCCCGTGTAAAACAACATGTTGAACCTCGAAGTCTGGACCCGGAGGAGGTGAGCGCGAATGTGCATGTGCATGCAAGCTTATTCCAATCTCGGCAAACTACGACTGCGACACCCGGATCTCGTCTTGACACTGAGCCCAGGACCAGTCTGCCCGCAAAAGGCAGGAGATGCCGGCACCAAAGGCAGGGTGGGAACGTGCGCTGGGCGTGCGCCTTGCGCCGGCCGGCTGCGGCGACGATAGCTTGGTTGTTTGGGGGTTCACGACCTTGAAAGCAGCAGCAGGTGCTTTTCCATCATGGTCACCATCGTCAGCCAGCATCATGAGCACACCCGCAAAAGAAGCATCAAACTCATATGGCCTTGCATCGAAAGTTTTCCTTTGGCCTCACTTGCCCACGACTTTCTGTATTTGCTATGCACTGGCTAGCGGCTAGCTTGGCAAACCCAGCTTGCGCCGCATAGTAAATTCTATCACATCAGTACAGGGATCGTGCTGCCGTTCCGTGCAGCTGCGAGCCCAGAAAATTCCTAGACTATCCTATGCTACTCCGCGTATTCTCGTCCTCAATGTTAGAGCAATGTCGACAGTATCGTAGTTTGGTTGCAGAAGGGTTGTCGTTGGCAGCCGTTGGCACGGCGTAGACGTGATTCCTGTAGCGCTGCCGCTTGCTTGGTTGAACCCGAGGACTTGTGTGCATGAGTCTTGAGGCGCTGGTTGTGCAGTTCATTTTGAATTTAGAGTGCCGACGGCCCCCATGCCTGAATTCAGTTGCACTCTTGTGTGGGCGACGATTTTGTGTTAGGCGCAGGGGATGTATTTTTCAAGGCTTGGGGTTAGGCTACCTTAGTCTTTAGAGTTTCTTGAGTGTGGGGCATCGGGATGGGTTGTTCGTTATGGCAGGGGAGCACCTGGGCTTAAGACCACAAAAAAAACTTGTAGCTAGACACCAGGGACTAGATCTCAGGTCGTCGAAATCTAGACCCCTGAGTGAAGCAATCCTTCTCTTGCAGTGGGAGTGATAACCTATCCGGGCTCTGCATTAGTGCTCGCTTTGGGATTTAGGGTTGCCCTACTGCAGCAACACCTCATAGCTCCAAGCTGGAATCCCTATCAACTCTAAGTTCGCAAGTCGTATGCCTCAGATTCAATCCGGCAATCTCCAGGTTAAACTCGAATCCTTCACGTCGCCAAAGAGCAGGTCATTCAGCAGCACCTTTTCACCATCCGCTACATTGGCACCAGGATTGTTTTACCATCCGCTACATCGGCACCGTGCTTGGCCGTGTGCCGCAGCCTTCCGCATTTGTGCGATTGAGTCGCGTCATGATTTGAAGCCCAATTGCCTCCACACCCTACTTCAGACACAGCAGCTTTTGGTGTTCGTCGAAGCGGATGGTATCCGCCCAGGCACGGTGCGCATGCGATGACAACATCCCGCATGCGAGACAACGCGAGCCGAAGATCACACTCGGCAGTTTCAGAACAAGGTTTTGTACACAGGTTCTTCGTCGCCAAGCCAAGGAAAAGATCGCAAACCTTGGCTCCGGTCAGGCGAGATTCCTGGGCCTCAGGAGCGAGACTTAGCATCCGTGGTGTGAAGATCGACGCTGGACTCTTTTGCAGAGCTCGCAGGGCATCCTATGCCCCATTGCTGGGGTTTTTTTTGAGAAGGCAGCGAACCCAGGTGGCTTGTTTTCGGTCTGGCTATTCGCGAGCATCGTGCACGTAGTTCCAAGCTACCAGCCAACATGACACGCTGAAAGCCCTCGCAAAGCCCAATGTCGAGTTCGCAAAGTCCAGAGTACAATTGGTGACTATATGAGATGGTCCGACATCACGAAAGTACTGTAAATACCGAGTAAAACGGCTCTTGTGGTGATACTGTTTGGTGTGTTTGCGCAACACTGTCGTCATCATCCCCCCCTCCCCCCCACCCCCCCAAAAAAAAAACAGTCCAGAATCGACGCCTGGATTTTTCAAAAACCCAGGCGTGCGTTTTAAGCCTCATAAGATGTTCCGACATGACGAAAGTACTGTAAATACCGAGTAAAGC
>BGNK01003012.1:0-25584 GCA_003297005.1 Symbiodinium sp. clade A Y106 | reverse complement strand
TGACGAAAGTACTGTAAATACCGAGTAAAGCGGATGTGTGTTAGAGGAGTATGTGGGGGGGGTGGTTGGTAGGGGGGGGGGCGCCTACTACTACTACTACTACTACTACTACTACTACTACTACTACTACTTTCCATTAAATTTTATTCCCATACTCATAACTAATGTGGTTAGTGTTGGTAGTACTCGTATTTCAATCATTATTACCACGACACCTATAACCATTGCTATTGTTATTGCTACTGCTACATTACTTTTCTTCTTCTCTTTCTTTCTCTTGCACTCTAATGTTACGGTCATTATATTAAAGGGGCGGGGGATTATTATAATGACAGGGACATTATTGATGTTCGTATCATTGTCATCAACCTCGAGTTTAGGTTTTGGGGAAGGGTGTCGTTTTGGGCAACTGCGGCCTTGATGGGATTCGTTTTGGGGGCTTGGGGTTTAGGAACTTAAGGTTTCGGGGTTCAGGGCTGTAGTGTTGTGGGGTTTATAGTGAATCCCAGAAAGTTGGAACATGGATCCAGAATGAATCGTGCTGGGATTCTTCTCCCTACACCCTAAACCCTAAACCCTAGATTCCCTATACTTTACCTTAGGATCATGAGGACAATGATGTTCCAACTTTCTGGCTACGGTAGGGCCTTCGGGGTTCAGGGTCTCAAGGGCTTCTCTTTGCGCTGGCATTGCTGGAGTTTGTAGTTCGTATTGCTGGAGACTTGCGATGGGGTCTCGGTGGCCGATATAGTACAAAACAAACGAAAGGTAGAAGAAGGAAGAGGAGAAGGCGGAGAAGGAGTAGAAGTAGTAGTTGTTGCGGCATTCGGCAAGCACCTGTAGCTTCGGGACCCTGTTGGAGGGACATGATGACTTACAAACAACCAACTTTTGCCGACACTGTGATGGCCTACCTGCAGTATGCAACGAAGATTAACATGTTCAAACCTGCTTTTACGTCCACATTGCTACCAGCACTTTCATCGATCTGGCCCAGGAACCACAAAATGCAAAATAGGCCTCATCTGCAGTGGGGTTCATGTTCAGAAGATGCATGGCATCACCCAGCATTTCTGCCGGGATCGTCGCATGCTGCTGGAAGAAGTCTTCCATAAACTCCTGCAAAACACGCCATGTGCACTATCCCACTGTTTAGGATTGGGAGAATATGTATATATATATATATGTATGTATGTATGTATATAGTATATATATATATATACACACATACATGCACATATAAATACAAATAAATAAATACAAATAAATATAAATATAAATATAAATATATATACATATATACAGTGTATTGTAAATCAGATGCTATATATGATCTGAGTATTCATTACGCGAGTACGAACCTCTAAGACTACATGCACGTGGGATGGCTCGACATAGAAAGCAACTCACACAGTCAGACACGTAGCCATGAAATCCGTGATGGTATGCTTCGCGTTTCATGATATAAACCAGACGATGCCAAACACCTACGAGGCACGTGAACGTGAGGATGAGAGGAGCCGAACCAGTATGTCGGATGAATGTGCTGCTCAATTGGTCCCGTGGCATGGTGCAACATAAACCTGACATAAAGGATGACGCCCCAATTGGCGGCATCTTCGTTGACCGGGACTCCCTTCCATGCCAAGTGCGTGAACCCCTGCATATATCAGGATTTAACACACGCATTCAGACTCTCTGCAGGCTTGACGCACAGGATGCACCCTAAACCACCTTTCCTCCTGCGCTGCTGAGGGCACTGGCTCGGCCAGGGGCGAAGCGCTCCTTGGGTGTTGTAACCGCACTTTAATTGTACTATAAGGGTATAAACAGGGTACTAAAAGGGTACACAAAGGACACTATAAGGGTGCAGGTCACCAAGGCTGAAACACCCTGCTCCAGGAGCAACGCCTTCTGTAGGAACGTCCCTGAGCTCGCCTCCTCCCTTGAGGAGGCTACAACAAGAGGCTTTCTTAAGAAGGGGATTGACCACCCCACTGCAAACCCTCTGATACATACATAGATATACATATATATATATACACATAAGGTATATCTACATATGTGTGTAAAAGGCAATGCGACCCCGACCTGCCTCCTGGCTCAGCGATTCCTACAGAGGGGATAGCTGCACATCCTTTGCCACCGTCATTGCCAGAGTCTGTGGCCACAGGCCATTGTTGCAACGAAATGTGCATTCCACGACCATTTCGCCGTGCTGGTTTTGGGTTTATGCTGTAGAGTGGCGATTTGCCACGATGTCAGCACATCATGCCAGTGATTTGCGGCTCGGTCGAGCTGAAGAATGTTGGAAAAAGTTGGGCAGTCAGGCATTACGTGTCGTGACAGGGACGATTTACGCCCGACATGTCGTAACCGTAACCCAAAGTTTACATTGCAAGGCCTATGGCTTTGGCCTTGTCTGTCTTGCTGTTTCATTTCTGTCACGTTAATCTTAAGCGTACAACACAAGCGAAACAGTCATTTTCACGACTCACAGGTTTTTGGTCGTTTAACCTAACTCGATCAACGCTAGGCTTCCGTCGACATCCAGAATTTCCCTGAACCTTTGGACCCCGCAGCTGTTATCTTGCCGGGCTGCACCGTTTCCTCAGGTGTCTCCTGAGTAATGTGACGCAAGCTCTGCAGCATGTAGATGATCGGGTGTGCAACATGAGCCCCTCAGCTCAACACTTTATGCTACTCCGAATATCAGTCTCAACTCAGCAACCCCAGATATCTGGCGCTTTCTATTCTTCTTCTAGGCACGATGGACAGGTCAGGGCCCTCGTGCGACCTTCTTCGCCGGGGCATGGGGATGAGTCAGATGTCGTACGATCTCTCTCTCTCTCCCTTTCTCTTTCTCTCTCTCTCTCTCTCTTCCTCTCTTCTCTTCTCCCAGGCATAGAGGGCGAGTTACCCTCCGGGCACCAGGCCCGCCCGCCTCTCTCTCACTCACTCTCTCTCTCTCTCTGTCTCTCTCTCTCTCTGTACTTCTCTTTCCAGATTGGCATCCTCCAACAAGGCGGATTGCTCCTCCTGCACAGTGTTGCGGTGTTTCGGGCTTCGGGCTCGAGGAAGCTGATTTGCTGCTTGTGGGGCTGTCCAGAGCATTAATATAGGGGCCTTAATAATTGAGAATAGGGCGTTAGGGCCCATTATACTATACTTATAATAAGGACTCCCCAAAATAGTATTGGTAATTATTTAGGCCCCTGTATTATGAAGGCTGACAAGCTGATTCGTTACACGTGCACATCTGTTCTGTCGCTCAGGGCACAGGAGGTCTGTTTTGAAGGCTCATGACAGCAGACTTTGCTAGAAGGATGCCTGATACCACATTTGAGAAATGCAGATAACAAACCCTGGCTCCATGACTTCACGTGGCGACTGTCCCATACACTACACATGCACAAACCCTTGTACTTCCAGGGGCGGGGCATGCCCGGTGCTGAGAACGGATTGCATCAGAACGAAGCCTGCAAAACCACCCTATAATATAAAGAACCCTGAGCCCTCTAAAGAACCCTAAACTCTATAAAGAACCCTAAACCCCTTTCCTCCTCCACCGGCGAGTGCATTTCGTCGCTCATGGGCGAGGCGCTCCTAGGCAAAATCAGAAGCAGCACCACTTGGGTTGAGGTTTAGGGTTTAGCGGTTTAGGCCCGAAAAAAAAGTTTTATGCCACCTTGCAGATGCAGACGGGTACTGCAACGTGCTTCGGCTCAAGTTTTACAACACGGAGCTGTATCTTCTTGCTGCTTCTTGCTTGCTTCAGGCCGATATTCAATGAATCCACCGTTCTAAGCACTCTCCCTGAATCGCCTAGGACTCCACAGGCTTTCGCTTGCCGGGTCGCGCCGCCTCCTCGGGTGTCTCCTGAGTGACAAGCCCTTCAGTTCAACCCTGTCCAAGGCTGTTAAACTATGTTTCCATCTGCTTTTTTCTTCCTTGGGAGGCCTGAGGGGCCAGGGAGTGACCCCTACCCTGTGCTCACACTGGGTGATGGCTCCCTCTCTCCCTCGTTCTTCAGCTCAGCGTCCTCCACCACCGGGCTTTGGCCCTCCTGCGCAGGGGGTGAGTGTTTTGGCTTCGGGCTAGAGGAAGCTGATTTGCGGGATTCGGGGGCTCCTGGCAGCATCCGAGAATTACGGAGCCTTTCAAACTGAGGTGCTACCTGTGCACGACGTGCAGCACACCTGCATGAAGCAGCAAGTTCAGCTCCGATTCGCGGGGATCACAATGCCACGGTATCCCATGTTTGCCAGTTGTGGTTCTGCAGATGTTGATCGATGATTCGACCATTTGTAGCTCTCCCTACACAAAGCCCACACGCCTTGGGGTCCCAGAGTCTTCAGGGTTTCGTTTCGCCCACCGCCACTTTAAAAACAAGCTGCGAACAGCTGCATCCCGGGTTTAGGGTTTAGGGGTTTAGGGTTTAGGCCTCTTGCATGCGGCTCGATACTTGTGCAACGTCGTTGCTTGATAACGACCGGGATGGCCCGAAGCAAACCCGACTTCACCTTTCCTCCTCCACCGGCGACTGTATTTCTTCGCTCATCCTTGGGAAATCAGAAACAAAGCCACAACACAGATCGCGAAATCGGGAGCAGCAGATGCAGACGGGCACTATAATTACTGTGCTAGGCGCTGTGGTGCGGAACTGTATGTGCTTGCTGGCTTCGGGAATTCCTTCAATGAATCCACCGTTCGAAGCACTCTCCCTGAATTGCCTAGGACTCCACAGGCTTTCGCTTGCCGGGTCACGCCGCCTCCTCAGGTGTCTCCTGAGAAACGCCACAGGATAGCCTATGTAGGTTGATATGCATTCCGTGGACCGTCATTCCATAGGACACATGCTTGAATTGGGGCTATCGGTCCTTCGTCGACAAAACAAACTGGTTTACAAAGGGCGTCTCTCTCTGTCTCTCTCGCTCTCTCCCTCTCTCTCTTTTCCGCTCGCCTCCTCCAAGACGGCAGGTTGGCCGTCCTGCGCAGCGTGGAGTGTTTCGGGCTTCCGGTGGAGGAAGCTACTTCAAAGATGAGGTGTTTCTTGTGCATGTCGCCGACGCAGTTCCGGATGGGTTGAGTGAGGGGACAGGAGGACTCCCTTTTCGGGGGGTCCTTTTCTACAACTGTCCTCTAACTCAGGGCCTCTATTTGGGTCGATGCCACCGTGGGAGCAAACTTCCAGCCGAAGATCCTTCTGTACCCAACTACATTATACTATACTTGTAGAATAATATGATGCAATGTAATATAGTACAATGCAATGTAATATAAAATCGTATGACATAATCTTGCCTCACTCCTTCTTGCGACCTCCATGGAGAGCTCCTGCCCAACCTCTTCTCCCTGAACCCTAAGCTCAGAACCTCGCAAGCCCTGAACCATCGGCAGTGGTGGTATGTGGCTGGGCTGAAACTGAAACTGGGTTCTTGTTAAGGAATTCAATTTAAGTTACCCTAATATGGATCTATAGTACATAATATGGGTTCCTTATTATGGTAACTTAACTTCAATCCATTAACAAAGAACCCAGGAAAGGGCTATGCTGCCCGTGTCCTCGCCCAAGAGCTCAAGGAAAGCGCCTGTCAACTCCAGGTAGGGTTTAGGGTTTACTGTAGGGTTCGGCCCAGAAAGACCCCGAACTAAACCCTGCCCAACCTCTTGGAGGAGGGGTTAGGGTTCAGGGATTAGGGTTTAGGAAGCCTGTACCGTCGTATGGAGGGACAGCGACGCTAGGTTGTGTCATGTTACATTTCGTTACATTAGATTCTGTTCTGTTGTATTCTACAATACTATACTATGCTATACGATACTGTACTACATTTTGTTATATCATATTATACTTGCGTGATATCACGTCGTATTACATTTTGTTATGTAGTATTACGTCGTATTCTATTGCCTTATACTATATTACGGTGTATTGCTGCTGCTCCTGAGAAATCCCAATCCCAACATGCGCCCAGGTAAGGTCTTGCAAAACGGAAGCCAGTGTTTGTGGTCAAATCACCCCCGCAAGCCCGCTTAGAAGAGCCGCTATAAGTATGATGCCTTGTTACAATCAGTAGCATTGCTATTGTTATTGTTTGTTATCGCTACTGTTACTACAATCATTATTAGTACTGGTGTCGTTACTCTTGTTTTTCTTCTTAGTATGATTTCTATTCGTCTTATTAGTCTCAAAATAATTGCTTTTATGATTCTTATTCGAACTATGTTATTATTTTGGCTCTTGTTCTGGCAAATGGTGATGACAAAGATGAAGACGATGATGCTTACTGCTATAGCCTATAACCCGATCTCCACTAAACGCTAAAGCCTAACCAAGCAACGCCGGGCCTGACATCAAAGATCGCATGCGCACCATGGATGCCACGCGACCCATGGCTTCGTCGCTCTGCTTCCGACCTTTGAGGAAAAAGGTGAGGTTCAGAGCCTAGGAGGCCTATGGAACCCTGGATCACAGGATTCTCTGAGAGGGCTCGTAAGCAATGGAGCTGGATTTCCGAAACCCGCACAAGATGCAGCTCCCAAGTGTGGATTGCAATATCCATGCCAAATTCAAGCCAAGAGAGTGCTCGCCATATTCCCCCCCCCCCCCCCGAACCTTCTTGCAGCCGTATGACCCACTTCTTCTAAAGATGGTCCTTCCACAGTCGACGTGAACTCCATGGACATGCGCCGCGTGATGACCGCCTTCATGTGCGCGTTGATGTCCTGCCCATGTTGCGACATCGTCAGTTTAGGGCTTGGGGTCTTTGGCAGTCAACGTCACCGACCCCATGTACTCAGCAGTCAATAGCACCAAGTCAACAAACATTCTGAGCCAAAAAGATCCCTGATTGCTAGCCCTGGCCATCCTGATCGGCGCCATACTCGGCGTCGCCTGATGCATACTGCTTGATGGACCTCGGTTCGGATTCCCTTCTGTCATGGAGGCGGTCCATGTCAGGCTGCCAAGTGGCGCTTTGTCCGAATACGTTTTGAGAACGATGCAGCTGTACGGTTGCCTCGGTTCGGCCCCAAACTTAGCCTGCTACTACTTGGAGGATCATGGGACTTAGTAAGGTTATAAGCACCTTAATTGGGGTTATAGGTATGGTTACCCTAATTATAACCCGAGTTACTAAGTCCCATGATCCTTTAAGTAACCCTAAATGCCCTCTTATAGAACCCCGTATAGATCCCTTTTAAGGAGCCCTTTGAGGAACCCTATGATTACTAAGTCCCATGATCCTTTGAAGAACCCTATAGATCCCTTCAAGTACTACTCAGCACTCCAAATCCTCGACCAGGATGCATCACGTAGTCTCGCGAACTGATCTTTACCGAGGAGGCCTCATTCTCGCAGATATCATTCGGTGGCGCCAGGTTGGTGTCGATGATTCCTTCCATGGCTCAGATCGGGCTGTGATCTTCTGCATTCGTTACCGACGAGTCGTGCCATCTTGCACTTCATCAGACTCAGACACCGATCGAGCAAGTGCCAGTGCTTGCAAGCACACCAAGCACTAAGTGTGCAATCAAAGCGCGATACCATGGCTTGTCTGCGGGCAGATCGCACGATCGAACCTGCCGAACTTCACAATCATCGCTGAAAACTGTCGCTCAAAGGCACGTGGCCTCGTGGCCAGCATTGAAGGCAACCAGGAGTCCAGCATAGCCCTTCCCGGTGGCCTGAATTGCAAAGTGCTGAGCTTTAAGGAGACTCCGACCGTAGGTGCCGCACGTGATGGTCGTGCAAAACGTAGCAGATGTAGTTGTATGGATCGTCCCAATGTACACGCCACCAAATGTCCTGCCAGTCAGTGCATATCAGCCTTAGGCCAAGGAACTGCGCTCGCGCCGACCTTGCCGGTCAAGAACTCCGTCCGGTTAAATATTCCGGAGTATTGCTTCCTGCACAGGAGTCATTGGTTCGAGGAAACTCTGCTGCTTGCCTCCTTGCAGTCGCGTCCTCAAGTTGACAAGTAGACGAACGAAGCGGTTGAGCTTGCTGTCCTCTTTGGCCGCATCGCCTCAGGCTACGTGCAAGGAGCGGCAAGCCCAGCCTGTGGGCCCGGCCCTAAACCCTTAACCCTGAGCCTGAACCCCAAACCAAGCCTAAACCCTGAACCCTAAACCCCTAAACCCCAAGCTCCAAACTCTGAACTTCTAAACCAGTCTATGCGAAACCGAGCATCTCCAGGAAAACCAGCAACGGGCGTCTTGGCACCAGCCGTTGTTGCAACCTTTCTGGGATCGCCCATACTCATCTCCATAGAGGATCCTCGGAGCCATGATAATCTGATACTATTGGCATTGTTCTTAGTGTTAGTATCCTCGAAGTCGTAGAGGTAGAAGAAGAAGTAGTAGTAGTAGGAGCAGGATCCTCGAAGGCGTGGAATAGGTCTTGGATGCATTATAAGCATGAAGCAAAAGGTAACCCCAAAACCCCCTACATTCAGTAGTCTAATTGTAACATGAGCATACGGTACTATAATGTCCCGAAAACGGTATGTTTACAAAATTACTAAGGCTCCTAGATTACATCACTCACGAGGTTGACGACTTTAAGTTTCTCCGAGGATCATTGGAGTTCCGGCACTCATAAAGAGAGCCACCATGAAGTTCCTCATCTGCTTCTGGCGGAGATGCTTGACGTGCCCATCGCCTACAGGCAGACATTCTTATTCACAGGATTTAGGATTCAGGAGATCAAAGACACATGAAACCTGGAAGCGAGGAAGGGCCTGTGTCACCTTCTGCACCACAGTTCCAGGAGTTATTGTGGTCGTCGCCACTGTTCTCACCGTTGCACGTGTTGTGCTTCCCGTTGTAAGACACCAGATCCTGTCCGCAGTGCAACAAAAGCACCGCAGGTGTTTTCGCGTCATACAATTTGGGAGCTTCAGAAAGATAGGTATGATAGGGGTACAGCTGGTGCCGCCTTGATGCCACCCTTCAGGGTTCTATACTGCGCCCCTAATTCTCAGAACCCACCATTTCACTCACCGACAGCCTTCAGAGTGAATCCGTCGTGGGCTGTGATGAAGTTGATCGAGTGGAACGGCTTTCTGCCATTGTGCTTGAAAAGGTCAGAGCTCCCGCAGATCCTGCGAAACCAACACACGCACGCACATGATGCGTAGGGAGTTGGCACATGATATCTATGCTGCGAGGCCATGCCTCGTTGCGAAGTCGCCTGTTTTGCCAGCATCACCTTTGATGAAACATCGAATGGTATCCCGGAAGATGCCGTTCCTCAGCCGCTGCTATGGCCCGCAACAGCTCACTTGGTAGTTTACTGCTATTGTTATTACTATTACTGTCTCTATGTCATTATTACTATTATCAGTCTTACTATTTTTGCTATTATTATTATTATCATCCATATTCTTATCATGGTCATGATTATTATTATCACTATCACCCTTGTTCTTATCATTGTCATGATTATTATTAGTCTTTTCCGCTCCAAGGCTTTCCAAGGATCCACTCCGCCCATCGTGGAGGGCCACCAGATGGAAATTTACCCACCAAGTACCCTGAGCCCAGGTTTTGATTTGGGAGTTTCCGAAAGTTAGGGGTACCTTAGGGTTCCTTTAAAGGGTTACTATAAGGGTGCCATAAAAGGGTTCCTTTAGAGGGCTCTATAAGGGTTTAGGGGGTTTCCGAAAGCTAGGGGTACCTGACTTTGGGGTCCTTGTAATAAGGATCCCACTATTTAGGGTACTATATTATTAGGCTCCCCTATTTTCGGAAACTCCCATATCATATCAGAACTCTCCAGGATTGATATGTCTGTGTGATGGCTCACCAGTCGATCATACTCTGTCTGGTTCTTAGTAGGGAATGGGGGAATGGGTTATGGGGGCTATTATTGGGGATTATACAGGGACTACTATAGGGATCCATTCCCCCATTCCCTACCAAGCACCAGACAGCTTTCCAAAGACAGGCTGCCGTCTGGCCAGGAGCAGTCCCACGCTTCCGCGATGAACTTGGCTCGCCTCAGAAGGAATCTGGATTATATAGGGGCCTGAATAATTACCTATAGGGTTCCTATTAAAGGGATCTATAAGGGTTACTATAAGGGATCCATAATAGGGTTCTATATTATATAGGGGCCTTCATCATTACCTGTACTATTTTTTGGGGGGGTCCTTTAAAGGGGTCTATAAGGGTTACTAAGGGTACTATGATATAGGGGCCTTGATAATTACCTATACTGTTTGGGGGGGTTCCTTTAAAGGGGTCTATAAGGGTTACTACAAGGTTACTATAAGGGTACTATGATATAGGGCCTTCATAATTGCCTATACTATTTTGGGGGGTTCCTTATTATGAGTATAATATAATGGGCCCCAAAACCCTATTCTAATTATTAAGGCCCCCTATATTAGTGCAAAAGGAATCTGCGCGCAGATTGCAGCAAGGTCACACGAATCGAAAACAGAGAGCACATGTGGAAGGCATGCAGCAGCTCTGGCAAAGAAACAGCCGGCACTATGCCCTTTGCAATTTCACGGATGCAGTCAACAAAGAAACATCAATCACGCATACTACTTTGTATGATTTTGATGCTGAGCTCCCATAACCCGGCAGCATCGAAGTCTGTCGATGCTTCTCTGATTCTCAGATCTCACAGCGAATCAGAAGCCCCGCACAACCCCAAACCCTGACCCCGAAACCATGCCAACCTTATGAAATCCCTACAGAACCCTAAACTAAACCCCCAACCCTCAACCCTACATAACTCTAAACCCAAAGCCCTCAACCCTAAACAAACCCAAAACTCTAAACCGCGCAACCCTAAACTGCAAGACTCCAAACCCCAAACTCTCAACCCCAAAACCCCAAAACTCCAAACTCTCAAGCCCCAATCCCCAAAACTCTAAAACTCCTAAAACCCTTTTCAGAGTTCCAGGAAAAGGTTCCACCGAAACTCCAAAACCCAAAACCCCAAAGTTCAGCTTCGGCGCGAGAGCTTGGGCTCCTGGGCCATCTTCCGCATGAGCAGAGGATCCATGGAGACCTCCGCAACTTAGGGCAGAGGGGACTTTTCGGACTTTCGGGCTATAGAGTCGTATCCATCGACGCAGCGCCAAGAAGCTGTACAAACGAAATCAACAAAGGGCATAGGGGTTTAGGGTCTAGGGGTTCTATAAGGGACTAGGGGTTCTATGAGGGTTATCTTTATAAGGGGGTTCAGGATAAGGGACTAGGGGTTCTATGAGGGTAAGATTTTATAACGGGGTTCAGGGGCATAGGGGTTTAGGGTTTAGGGGTTCTATAAGGGACTAGGCGTTCTATGAGGGCTATCTTTATAAGATTTTATAAGGGGGTTCAGGGGCATAGGGGTATAGGGTTTAGGGGTTCTATAGTATGGTTTCCGAATAATGGGATCCATGGAGACCTGGGCTTTGGTTTTGCCGGTTTAAGGGGAAAGGTTTAGGGAGTTTAGGAGTTTGGGGTTTAGGGTTTAGGGAGTTTCAGGTATGATGGTTTAGGCAATTTACGATTAAGGTTTAGGGACTGCAACCTGCAGCCACAGCTGCCGCCCGCGAGTTTAGAGTTTAGGGGGGTTTAAGGGTTTCGGGCTTAGTGAGTTTAGGGTTTAGGTTTTGGAGAGTTCAAGGTTTAGGTTTTAGTGAATATTGGGTTGAGTCTTTAGTGAGTTTGAGGTTTAGGGTTTAGTGAGTTTAGGGTTTAAGGTTCTGGTTCGGGATTTTGCTTAAGCTACCTTAATTGGGATCGAAGCTCGATAATACGGGATCCATGGAGACCTGCTGCGCTCAGGTCTGAGGGTTCAAGGTTTAGGGACTTTTAGGGTGTGTAAAATTTAAGGTTTAGGGTTTGAGGGAGTTTAGCGTGTTTAGAGTTTAAGGGACGAAAAGTATATTTTGATGTTGATTTTGATTTATTGATACTTTTAGTTTATTATTCTTAGTATTATTTGTTAGTTTATATTTGATTATTGTATTAGTTCTACATTTGTATTTAAGCTTTAGGGGTTGAGGGACTTTAGGGCTCTTAGGGTTTAGGGTTGAGGGAGTTCATAGTTTTGGGTTTAGGGCTTTAGGGCTTCAACAGGGGGTCATCTAAGGGTTTAGGGTTTAGGGTCATCTAAGGTGAATAACAGGGTTTCCGTTTTTTGGGGATACATGGAGCCGTGGCTTAGTCGGGTTCTTGTTTCAGGAATTTCGGAGTTTCCGAAACTTAGGGGTACCTTACTTTGGGGTCCTTATAATAGGATCCTACTATTTAGGGTACTATATTAGGGTCCCCGAATTTCGGAAACTCCCATTTAATGAAAATTACCTTAGAACCCCCCTTGGGCCGGCCTTGCCGTCACCTCCGCGGGTGAGCGCGGAAGCCAGGTCGAAACGGAAGCCGTCCACATGCATTTCCTCCACCCAGTAGCCTCAGGGAGTAAGGTTTAGGGGTGTCGTAGATAAACAAATACATATATAGGTACGTCAAAGGTGTATGAACGCAGGATGCAAGGAGCACTGGCATTGACGCATGAATGGCCAGCTTCCCTTTACGCCCTTCCAAGAATTCAGATTTTATTGCTCCACAACTTGCGGGTTTTTTTGTGGGCTTGTACCCCTTGACTTTTTCGAAGGCTTCTACCGCTCGGACCTGTTACCTGCACGCTAAGTTCTCAGCTCAAGGGTTGTGGTTTAGGATTTACAGGGTTTAGGGTTTAGTTCATCATTGTGCGGGGTTGTGCGTGGGTACTTGATGATTTGCACGGTTTGCTCGTCATTCAAGTTGGTCGGCACTTGCAAACCAAACTCGATGCTGCCAGCTACCCACGACAAAACTGTAGAAAAAGCCTTCGTGGGTTCCAGTTTATGACAAAGGCCGGGAACGTCGCGGGGGTCGACTCTATAACTTCTACATTGTACACGTCATGTGCATGCTAGGGCAACGTCTGCTCTTCCAGGAATGCTGACGAATGTATCTCGAAGCAACACATACCGAGTGGCAAAGGCAGTCTACAATCCACTCGCAGGTCATTGGGTCATTGGCGCTGACAGTGTTTCCGCAACCTGCAAAGATCAAAAGAGCAAGCTTCACAACATACAACTTACTCCGACGGCACGACGCACCTGTGTAGTTGGTGTCGTGACCGCGGTTAAGAATGTAGTAGCGCTCCTTGGCAATAGCAGCCCAGCTGTGCCAATGGTGCTCGCCCCATGCACCTCCAACCACCGCATGATTCGACTGGGACGGGTGGAGAGACGCTGGATGCAACAACAAACCATCCGCGAAATCGTAGGTAGGTGAAACAAACATTGAGAATACTCTTCCCTCAGGCTCCCTATATGAATACAAATACTGAGAACCCTAATAATCATACTACTCGAATATCCCCAAAAACGCTATTCTAAGTATAAAGGCTTAATAATGCTACTCTAATATTCCTCAAAACCCTACTCTAAGTATAAAGGCTTATAGAGGAGGTATAATGATACTACTCTAATATCCCCCAAAACCCTTAGAGGAGGTGATGCTGTGGAACTCGCAACAGCGAAGCCCTGGCCTTCGGCGGTGTTAACGGATTTAGTTTAACTTACCATAATAAGGAAACCATATTATCAACTATAGATCCCTATAACTTAAATTAAATTTATCATAATAATGGTCTCTAGTAAATACAGTAATATGGTTTCCTGATTATGGTAACTTAACTTAACATTCTTAACAAGAACCCAGCGAAGCTCTGGCCTTCGGCGGTGTGATTGAAGACCACGTCGAGAATCACTTCGATGCCCACACGGTGCAGCTCTCCTCGGCCCCCGATTCTTTGAAGCTTGAAGGGCCTTTATGGGGCTTTAAGGGTGACCCGGGGGGGGTAGGGGGTGGGGNGGGGGGGGTAGGATTTCAGGTTTAGTTTTTTTGCTTTGTTTGGGGGGGAGGGGGGGGGTTATGGTTTAGGGTTTCAGGACAAGGGTTTATTCAGCAGTATTTTGGGTTCGGATGTGAGCCATTGTTGTGCCATGCTTCTCACCATGGTCTTAAAACCGACGATTGCAGCGCCAATCCGATCTCCTCGGATTACAAGTGAAGCTTGCGTACGATTGGACAAAGACTCAGCTGTGACACGGTAGACTGGACTCGCAACTTGACTCTCGGCAGTGTCAGGCGTGTCCAAGCATCTGGAGGAGAATCGCTGCATCGGAACATAGAAGTTGACCTTAACAAGCGGAGCTTCTTTCTCTGCCCAGGACTTCATGCTCAGACAGATGCGCATGCTCGCGTCCAGGCTTGCCAAAGTTCCAAAATTTCCAGCAGAATGCCGAGCGGCTGTGGAGTAGCCCCAAAAGTGGCACAGCTGCTCGCCATTGTGTGGATTCTTCCTCGCCAGGCCCATGGTGCGACAGAGTTGCAGAGGGCTTTGGGTTCCTACAATGACAAGGGTCCCGTGATTTCAGGGGTCCGAGGAGGGTTCACTTTAAGGGTTCCTATAAGGGCTTCTGTCATTGGCGCGTGTTGTAAGGCCAGTTCAATAGACCTGCGCTCAGGCCGCTTCGTGGTTCGGGATCAGTTGGGCTCCCCAAGCGTCCTGGGGCAGGCAGTCTCATCGAACTCGTAGACTGGCAGCAGCCTCCAGTGATCTGATGAGTCCGCGTTCCCGCGGTGAACGACTCTGGAATAGGATAGATGAGGACCCAGGCATGGGGCTTTCGTGGGGTGGGCTAGTCGTGGCTAGCCAGCCTGCGCTATGCACGAGTTGCGAGCTTAATAATTAGAACAGGGTTTTAAGGCCCATTGTACTATACTTGTAGTAAGGAACCCCCAAAATGGTATAGGCAATTATTGGGCGCCTATCTGCACCCCTTCACCAGCTCAGGATGGAGCTCCACTGCGTTGATTCCGAGCTTTAGCAAGTGCGGGATCTTCTGAATGAAGCCTGGACTCGACAGCTCTCACACACATAACACATACACTCGCAGAGACATGCACAAACAGAGACAGAGACACAGAGTGAGAAAGAGAGAGAGAGAGAGAGCAAACCTGCCTAGGAATGTGCCTGCTGTGGCGTCCCAATCCTGCAGCTTGCTGTCCGGATTCCTTGGTGTTAGCTTGAAGCAAGACAGGTCTAGCGTTCTAGGGTTTAGGGAAACTAGAAATTGAATCTACGCTCATGTCCGGGCCAAGGGTCCGGGTGAATCCTCGCACATGAGTCTCATAGATCACAAGATCTTTCAAGTGATGGCCGGGTGGCTTCACTCCTGCAAGAACTTCATAGGGCCACTCTGAAATCCTCTCAGACTGCCTTTGCAGAAAGAAGACCCTGACCTTGCCAGTCGAAGTCATAGAGAGCTCGACGGTCTGGTATCACAGCCATGGGCGAGTACTTTCCACCTGGCTCTTCACGCTTCCAGACCCTGAATCTTTACAAAACGATAACTACCTTTGCAGAGAACAAATCGGATTTGGAGCTGTGTTTGGCTCATTGCGGCCGCGAACATGTCATCGGGATGAAGTGTTTGCTATGTATGCCTGTTTGTGTAAGTTTCAGTGTTAAGTATATATACTCTTGAACTGCAGCGGGACCCAAACACCACACAGCACAGCTGCTGCAAGATGCAGAGACGAACGGTAAGTCTCCTGTGCAACTTGGTGGAACATATGCGATGGAGTTGTCCAAAAAACAAGCACGCATCTGGTTGCAGGGCAGTGGATAATCAATCGAAACAGTAACCGTCCACCACTAATAGCATCTGGCAACTTGATTACTTCCGGCGGAAGCCGTGACTCAGCGTCCAGAGCTTGCAGAAATCTATTGCAGAAAGATGGGAAACCATATTTTTCAGCAGTCCACATCCTCAGAAGCAATTAGAGCCTCGAAATACTGAAAGCTGGCGATCCCGCACCCTTCAAAACACTTGGCAGGTGCCACCGTCTCTTCTGTTCCAGTCTTTCGCGAAGCGCGAGTCCAAGCACTTGGCACAAGGATCCAGGATCCTGGTGCCTCCCTCAGTCACGTGTTTCAAAAAAACCACTCTTGAAAGGGGGTCTGTGAGGGCTACTATGGGCAGCTCAATGGGTTTAGTCTCGGAGCCTTACTTAACAATTAAAAGGGTTTAGGGCTTACTTACTAAGCAAGTAAGCGACTCTCGCAATTCTCTCGCGTACGCATTCCAAACTGTGGCCGCGACCTGTGGCCTGCCATCCTTGGGATCCAGGATCCACCTGGCACTTCTGCACGCACGCTTCCTATGAGGGCTCTTGTTATTCTTACTATCCATATTATTAGTTGTTGTTAGTACTATTAGTATTACTAGTACTATTCATATTATGAGTAGTATGAGTAATATTATTAGTAGACCCGACATTCAAGACTCGAGTAGGTTTCCACCGCACTCCCTCTGCACAGCACGTCTTTTGTCTCAACCGCGCAGGCTGGAGAAGAACCCGCATGTGCCAAGAGATCCAGGACGTCCTGACACAAACGAATATAGGGGCGTTAATAACTGGACTAGAACAAGGTTTTTGTGGGTGTCATTCTTTACAGTTCAACTACATTGAGTAACCCCCCCAAAAATAACATTTGGAACTATTTTGGTTTTAAATTGCGTCTGCAGGTGCAAGCTCATACTGCAGGATTGAAGTGCCCAAAACAGTGCTTGACATGGGTGTGCCAAGGAAAGCTCAAATTTCGGCACGATTTCATCCATATGAACCCTACCCCCCCGAAGCCCTATGCACACTGCTCAATCGCGACTCCTTCTGCTTGGTTCGATCGGCCGCAGTGAGCCCGGCAGAATCTCGTGCCTGCTCGTTAGAAGCGGGTTAGGGTTTAGGGTTGTGTAAACATGTGAGGAAAAGGTCCCGCGCGTACTTTGGGTCTAGTGTTTTGGGGGTTTCGGTTACGGGTTTGGGGTTCAATCCAGGCTTAGGGCTTTCGGGGTGTAGGGTTCAGGGGTTCAGGGCTGGGGCCGTATACATTCTACTCTACTCTACTTGGTAGTTTCCGAAAATAGGGGACCCTAATACGCTACCCTAAATAGTAGGATCCTTGTTAGGTACCCCTAATTTTCGGAAACTCCCACTGTAGGATACTCTACTCAGGATGCCTCCGGATCTGCGCGAGCAGCGAGCAGTGCCGTCACAACCTCGGCCTGGTGATGAACCCAAAAAACCTAAAAGTATCGAACGGGGGTCTTTTGGGGTTTACTTAAAGGATCATGGGACTTGGTAACTAGGGTTATAATTAGGGTAACTATACTTATAACTACTTATAACCCCAATTCAGGTACTTATAACCTTACTTACTAAGTCCCATGATCCTCCAAGTAGGGTCTTTTGGGGTTTAGGGAAGGCAGTTTGGGGTTGGGGTTTACGGCATTTAAGGGTGTTCAGGGGTTAGGGGAACGGCACGATGCAACACACCCATTTCTTGAAGATTTTGAACGCACATCTCGTTAGTGCCACGCTATGGCTGTCGCCACACCAAGGACTACTACAAACAAGCCACGGGTGTAGTTACAGTGTAGTTTGCTCATGGTATTTGCTGTATACTCTAGCATAATCTAGTACACTATTTCATCTTATGGTACGTTGTAGCATAGGGGGGGGGGTATTCTGGGCATTCTACTGTATAGAAGTGTACCATGTGCTATGCTGGCCCAACGACCTGGGAAGCCGCTGGGTCTGGTGCAGTGAGGCTCCGACCCCTCCGCGCCGCGTTGAGGCCAAATGCAAAGGAGTCGAGGCATCGACGTCTCCTGGGTCATTGTTCTTGTCGCTATTTTCTGTTTCATATTCGTATGACCTGATTCGCATGACCAGCAGAAATGGAAAGTGGAGAGTGAAGAGCAGCAAGCATGCTAGGATCCGTAAATGTCAGAGACAGTCTGGCTGGCCCTTGGAGGTGTTTGACAGCGTCGGAACAAACCCTGACGCGCCCCAGGTGTAGGTGTAGGGTATCGTGCAACAAGAGTGAAATCGACGCGAAGTAAACCTCCGAGGTGATCAATCTTGGATCAAAAGGCGACCAGGCCACTGGCATTTAGATCTGAGCGGGCCAGCAACAGCCCGCGAACCACGTTAGCATTCCGCGCGAAGTGCAGTGGAGTGCGACCATCCGCATCACCTCGTGTGACTGATTCATAGGGACCCTAAGGGGGGTAGGCGGGAGGGAGGTAGGGGACTATACTTCTTTAAATAGACCTTATTAGGTCCTTATTATGGGCATTAAGGCCCCCTACCCCCCCCTCGCCCTAATTACCCCAAGCGTCCCTATGACTGATTGGAAATGTATGCAATATGATTTGGGGCTGCCTCTCTCAGTGTGTGCGCTTCAGGTCCTTCAAGCCGTTCCTGAAACACTGCTGAGCCAAGCAACGCACGTCGCTTGCTGCGCCGTGTTGAAGCAAAGTGAGGCTTTGCTGGTGACTACAGCGCGCTGCATGGTGAAGAGCCGTCGCACCGAATTCCTGAGCTTGACGAAGGACGGAATTGATCGGCAATGTAGACCATGATGTAGCATGATATACCATAAAGTATTTAGCCGCATTGACGCGCAAAGTTTCGGGCGTCAACACATTACGGTCAAACCCTGTGCCTGCAAAAAACTGATTTTGTTTTTAAGTGCTCCAAGGTACATCTCGCTCATGAAGATTTCCATGTTCCAGCTGGGACAGGAGGAACTCATCATCCATGCATCGCACAGCCCCAGCCAGCCTTGGATTCACTCTGACCCTTCGGATCTGGGTGGGCCTTCTATAATGTTCTGTGATATTATTGATCTTCATTTCTACAGGCCTCTGTTATTCGTGCTACAGGGTCCAGAGATCACGATAGAAACTCGGCACTCCGCAAATCTACCGAAAACAATTTTGCAGCTTGGTGTGATGAAAAGATAAACCTAAACCCCGCAACCCCAAACCCTTAAATCGAAACCCGAAACCCCAAACCCTAAACCCAAAGCCCAAGCGCTTAACCCCAAACCAATCGCCAAGAGTCAGTGCACCGGGACAGCAGCCCGGCCGCATCGAAGGATCAGCTCGCACCTGGCGGAACGACAAGAACTAGAGCACACTATATTTAGGGTTTAGGTTTAGAGTTTGGGGTTTAGGGGTTTAGAGCAATGTACTATCATATACTGCAATAAGCAACATATTGCAATATACAATAAACCGTGGTGATAATATACCACCATGAACTAACACGATATATATATATATATTCTATGTATATATCACATGCTAGAATCTGCTATAATCTACTGGACTCTACTACAATGTATCTACAAACTTCTAGTAGAACTTCTTACAATGTATCATGGCATATTTATCGTGGTTGAAGGGCTGAGGGTTTTGTGCACTCTCACTAATTATGAGAGCAAAGGAGTCTCTGGCCAGATCCAGATTTGATCTTGGTATTCTCCAGGATTGCATGAAGCCAACATCTTTTCACTCCCGTAGTGACATAGTATACTGTACTCTAATACTCTCACGGACCGGCACGTTGCCTTCAAAAGCAGAGCCAAGCTTTGATTGTCCGCTGCCAAATTGAGGGGTGTGTCTCCGTGCTGATCCACAGCCTGGGGTACAGGTGAAGCAACAACATGCAACCTTGCAGCCAGCCCGTATTCGACGCCGAAAGTTTTCGGCTCCGATGGTTCGACATTTCTGCAAGCAAAGGCTACCAATGGCGTTGCACTGGCATGCTGGGTTCGGCAGTGCGCATGCTCTAGACGGCCAGCCAACCTCCACATGTCCGCAACAAAGACACGTCAAATCGACCTCAGTTCTCCCTCACACACACTATATCTATCTACTATCTCTCTATCTACCTCTCTATCTAATTATTTGCCTATCTCTCTCTCTCTCTCTCTTCTCTATTGTATGTATGTATGTACGCATTTGTGTATGCATACCTGTGTATGCATATATATATACATGTGTGCGCATGTATATCTGCATCTTTCTGCAAGGTTCTAACAAACAACGAACAGCACACGGCAGTACATTCATACAAGGCTCATTCGCGAGCTGCGGCTGCCTGGCATAGTCATCACCTTGTCTCATGGATGAGTTTTCTGCTTACAACTTCTGGATCAACAAACCACATTCCCGGAAGAATCACAGCACCGGACGTCGTGCGGAGAGCAGTGCCGCCAGTGCAGCCGGGGCAGCAGCTGCAGCTGCATGATGCAACAGCGAAGAGCCGCTTGAGTCCGTCCTCGGCTATCTTCTAAATACGATCATATACTATAAGATTTACCATGATATATTATACTGTAATTTTGTATTGATCTTCTATAGTCTTGAAAAAAATCATCGTTTCGACTGGGTGCAATGCAAGATCGCCGAGCGCTTTGGCAAAGGCTGAGCCCGGCAAAGCTGTTGGCAGAGCACCGCGGCGATGCAACTCCTCATTGTCGCCACGTCAACAAAAATCGAAGGCAAAACGGACCAGGACAATATACTATATTACAATATACTATAATATAGTATATTATTCTATGACATACTATCATATTGAAAAAAGACCAGGGCAATATGTGGCAATTCTCAGCACCCAGCGTCAGTGAGCGAAGCATGATACAGCGAATGGAGTATATTGTTGTGGACTGCCGCGCGCAACTCTGAGTCCAGGTTTGTCGTTCTACACGGCGTCCTAGATGCTTTCAAGTCTAATTCAGATGAGATTGCCGTGAACCCCCGAGTGAGGAAACGGATGCAAAAACGGTCCCATTGTCCTCCCTCTCAGCTGACCACTGCGAACAAGGAAATGTTAGATTGCCGAAGACGCCCTCTGCTTTTGCAACATGTCTTGGTATCAAAACGGCCCTGACGGAAAGATGGGAGCCCATCTGAAAGTCCCCATAAGAAGCTTTGAATTGTGAAGCCCTGGAGTGTGCAGTGGCTTGTTTGTGGCATTGCATCGGAAGCTCCATGATAACCTGACTGTAATATAGGGGCCTTAATAATTAGAATAGGGTTTTTGGGGCCCGTTGTACTATAATTATAATAAGGAACCCCCAAAATTGTACAGGCTATTCTTCAGGCCGCTATATTGGCAGCACATCTTCTGCAAGTCGAATTTGCTGACGCCCTTCCCCAACGGTCTTATCGAGCCGTGGCGCATGCTGAGCATGAAACTCTCTCCTCGCAGAGCAGGAGAACTCCCATGGTGCCATGAAGCATAACCAATCAGAAGCTTCTAGATTTTTGAGAATGCCATAGTTCGCTAAATCTGCCATCTGCCGAAACTTCGGCAATGTAGATTCAGAGCTTCTGCCCAAAGACTGCACAAACATCCCGCTCCAGCCGCACCGCGTAGCCGATGGCGGTGCATGCACAGAGTCCTGCCGAACGTGCTGGTGATGGGTGCTCTTGCATCACGGGCTCTGCGCTGCGTGAAGCGATTGCACTGCACATCACTTCTCCTGAAGGTCTGCCGGGCCGTCAAGCCAGGAGCGTAGCCAGGACTCCGGCGAAGCACCCGACTGTCAAGCAAAGTGCATGTGCTTCCGAGAGAGAGAGAGAGAGAGACAGAGAGAGGGAGAGACAGAGAGCCAGAGAGAGAGAGAGAGACAGAGAGAGAGAGAGAGAGCGAGAAGGCCGGGGAGGGAAGGAAGGAAGGGAGGGAATGTAGAGCGAGGTGCGGCGGGCCAGGTTTTGTTGAGAAGCCACCTGCATAATAACTCCTTTCAGCGGCCTTGTCCATGGAGGCTTGGAGACGCCTCGATGCCGAGCTGCTCCCTGCAGACGGCATGCCAGTTACGAGACAGCATGAGTGTGAATTCCAGAAGCAGGAATACAACCTTATGACACTTGCCGTCGCTGACTCGAGCTGTCGCTGCAGCTGCCTGCGGGCAGAGGAAATGGCGGCACTTCGCCAGTGATGTTCATGTCCACCAGCCATGGCATCTGCTCATGAAAGGCGGAAGGCCGTGGCGCGACCATGTAGGCATTCACAGCCACATCTCCTCAAGGAAGCTCGTGAATTCTTCTTCGATTGGGACGCACGGAATGTCAGACCGGCACGGCATGAGAACTAGACAGCCTAATCCTCTATATACGATCAAATACTACAAAATGTACTATAAATTACTATAGTTACTATAACATACTATATATTACTCAATTACTGTAATATACTATAAACTGTAATATACTGGTTTATGCTACATTTTATATGAGCAGTGCCCTGAGGCCTCAAGTCTTTGCAACTTTTCCCCAAGCTGCGGGACCAACTGAAGGGCAAGGAGATCGCACCCAAAGGCCATAAGCCACGGGTGCAGCCTGTAGTAGTTTTTTGTTGCAGCTTGTAGGTTTTTTTGCTTGTAGGGTTTAGGGTTTAGAGATTTCGCAAATTACTGGGTTCTTGTTAAGGAACGTAATTTAAGTTACCATAACAGGGATCTATAGTAAATTTCAGTAAATCATATGTTGTCCTTACTATGGTAACTTAAATTAAAGCCCTCAACAATAACCCAGATTATGGATCGAGGGGCACAGCATACGTCAGTGGTTCCCCCTTCTTTGCTCTGTGTGAGACTGCGACTCTAACCCTACTACTAGTGCTACCAGTACTGCTACTACGAGTACGACGACGACTACTACTACTGCTCCTGCTGCTGCTGCTACAACTACAACGACAGCTACAACAACAACTACGTGTTGCCCTTACTCTGATTTCTACGGTGCCTGATTCGTTGTGTGATTACGTGTATTGCTCTTGAAATTGCTATCGATACCGAAACTTTATGTCAGGTTTTGCAATGAGTTGCGAGACTTTGCAGCGAAACACTATGCTCTGCCGGATCAGCTTAGTCTTAGTTCTTCTCTAGGTCATCAGGGTGTGCCGCACTCTGCGCCTGAAGGAACCTTATAGTAATCCTTACGGAGAAGGAATCCTTAAAGGAACCCTACTCTAATTTTGAGTACCCCCCCATGTTGCCTGGAAGACGACGCACGGTGAGAACCAGGGCGCCGGGCTGCAGCCGCTGAAACGCGGCTCTCAGATCGAAAAGGAGCTTCGCAGGGAATGCCTCGATGTTTTGGGGTTTAGGGTTTAAGGTTTAGAGGGGGGTTCTAGGTTTCAGGGAGCCTGATAACTGCTTCTATGGGACGGCGGGCAAGGTCTCTCCACAACGGGAAGTCACGATCTTATCTAACTCTACGTCTGGTACCCTGTCCATCTTTCCAGCCGATAGTACTTAAGCCTTCAGCGCCCCTAGAACCATAATGAAAACATGTCAATAATCCTTTGGACCTTTGATATAAATAAATTCAAAGACAACATTAAGGAGTAAGCTCAGGACTGCGGAGTTGACATAGACCAGCGTAGCGCTGGACCAGCTCGTCAAGTCCCGGAAGTCTCCTGTCACTCGCAAGCGTGGGCGGAATGAAACTTTCGAGGGTTTAGGGTTCAGGGGTTTAGGGTTTAACGGTTTGGGGCCCGGGGTTTAGGGGTTTAGGGCCTAGGGGTCTCAAGCCCTACACAAAAAATAGGACACCCTAATTCCAAGATGTACTCCTTGGAGCAGTGTCAGCCGCGATGAGCTCTCCTTGCCAGGGGATCTGCAGGTTCATCTTCGGGACTAAACAAAGGGAGTATATTTTCAACCCTGGGCTTTAAGCCTCAAAAAGGTGAAAGGCTGCTTGCTCTACTACTGAGTCTCTTCATCGCGACGCTGAAGAGCCACTTGTAGTCTTGAAGCTGCTGTAGCACGAGGCCTCAGAAGCAGCGGCCATCTCACCCCACTACGACGGTTTAGGGTTTAGGGTTTAGGGTTTGGGAAAGGGGGCTTCCTCAAAGGGACTCTGAGGGCTTCAGTTTCTGTAAGGGGAGCATAGGGGGACTGCTGTAGGGCTTAGGGGTCCCTTACATTAGGGGTTTGCGCGTATTATGGGGAAGATGCACAAATACTGCAAGCCGGGCACATTGAGAGCTCGATGCCAACAGCGTGGGCGGGGCTCTGCAACACCACCTCTGATGCAACGGGTCTAGGGTTTGGGAAGCAAGATCTAGGGATTAGGTTTAGGGCTTAGGGTTTAGGGTTCAGGATCTAGGGTATAGGGTGACAAGGCTCTGAGGGCATGTCAGTACACAGGACTCTGGGGAGAGAGAACAACGAAAAACATCTTTTTTGAAGGGCTCCGATCGTGCGATTCTTCGGGATGCTATAGTCGCACTCCCAAAACCCTGAACCCTCCAAAAACCGGATCCTCCAAAACCCTAAACCCCAAACCCTAAACCCCAAGGAGGTGCGCGCTCCTGCGTTGAGACGCGGCCGCGACCAGAGCCCAGGTCGACAAAGACATCGTCAGGTCCAAGGGGGGCAAGCGATGCGAAGAAGTCCTGCCAGGTCGTTCTTTTGGCCTTTGGGGCCTTATAGTCTGTTATAGTATATTATGGTATATCTTGGTATATCATAGCGGAAATTAGTATATCATAGTTTATTCTAGGGTGAGGGAAACTCGGGGTTAGGGACTTTCCTCGGCGAAAAGCACAGGCTGCGTCTCAGTGTTTCAAGACAGCGGTTGTTGCCTTTCTTTGCTGGCCCTTCTGCTGGCCTGTGCTACCTACTGCCAACGAGGCCAGCCCCGTGGGATCACAGCTGACTCTCGTCATCCGAAGCCCATGCCCGGCAGTCCAGCATGGCCGCTACACCATCAGCTTTCAGCTCGCCGTAGGTTCCAGCATCGCCCAGCGCTTGCTCCCGCAAAGGCCACGGCTCATCAAGCTCGGACAGCAACTGAGCAACGGCAGTGACAGCGAAGGCCAAGAAGCACAACATTAGCAAGGAATCGAGCAAAACACTCTCGGAGCGGCACCGCTTGCAGGCGCTCGCTTTGCTGGACATCCTGCCGATGTGAAACCATTGCTGAGGGCACAGGTCGGGTGCTTGTTGTAACAGGGTTTTGGTGTGTATTATACTATAATTATAATAAGGAACCCGCAAAACAGTATAGGTAATTATTAAGGCCCCTATATTAAACCCCAAAACCCAACGATCTCTAACCAAGTGAGGTGGCTTTTGTCGCCGTCAACATCTACGGTACTAACCACATGATCTCAGGTCCCCAAACAACAGAACGGAAGCCATAATGCAGCATAGCATCATAAGGAAGTTTCCAAAAAGGCCAGAAAAACCCTACTATCTAGGGATTTAGGGTACTATATGAGGGTCCCCTATTTCGGAAACTCCCATATAAGAGTAAGAGAGAGTGTAAAAATCAGTGGGACAATCCTCACTCTAGGGGATATCAAAGATCAATCACTTTCCCCAGTCACTCTCAAGCAGACATTCCTTTGTGACGTCAAGCCTTGATCCAGTCTTGAGCCAANGCATCATTGGGCTCGTGTCATTTAACACAGTCCCTTGATCTTGACTTCAGTCGAAGATCATTCAAATAATAAAACGAGCAGAGGTGGTGGCATTCGCGAAGCGATCAAAAGAAACAATTGCAACAATCAACAATCAAAGCTACGAGAGGATCATTGGCCTCATTTCGGACTTTTGGCTCGACTCTCGGATGACATTCGAGTCGTAACGAAACGGCATTCGGAGGCCTGTTTGCACTGTACAAGTGATCATTGCAGAAAGTCGGCTGA